>OENT01000286.1:0-74387 GCA_900239685.1 Rotaria macrura
CATCTCCTATATAAAATGATAATTCTTGCAAGTATTGGGTAAACGCGATAGAATTACAGTGTAAATTCTTAAAGTTAGATTTCGTAGGTATAAGAATGAATGAGAATATACATAAATGATTGAATTCTCCACAAGATACTCGATTCTAGAAAAACTGAAACCAGATATCAAATGCATTATGGCTAAATCAGATTTCGAAGAGCGATCATCAAGTTTTATACACTGAACAATAATTATCTTTTGAGGATAAATTATTCGAAATGGTGAGAGATACTCTTCTTATCGTGACCATGGCCAAGATGATCTATCAAATCCACCCTTCAAATCGTATAGTTTGACGTTTTGCATATAACATACCTGCCCTTGGTGCAGGTTCGAGTTTCTCCTTTGCTGAAGATTTTATGGGTACTGTTTTGGGCTGCCGTGGGTGTGGGTCAGAACTTCGTTGAAGTGATTGTGGTGAATCTGAAACAAGACAAGCAATGTCATTGAGTAATACAGAAAACGAAAAGTCGCTGCGTTGACACGGCTATGTTTAGAATAAGAATATCTGGGAAAACAGCCTTTAATAAAGCCGATCAATTCTAACGGTGTAACAAATGTGGATATCAAAATGAGCTAGAAATCAAACAGCACTATTGTTTTCAGCGATGCTTGGGTATTTTCCTATAAAGTATACTGAAAAAGACGTGTTATACTATCAGGGATAAATATCTTGACATTTTCACTTGTCAGTATTCCACGAAATGTGAGACCCATCGTCTGAATTTTGTCGATGACTCATCTGCAAACAATAGTTATGTACAATAAAATGCTTGTCTGAGCGTGTCACCGTGTATGAACGTAAGTTTGAGGTCTCTTTTCAGGTACGTTGTAAATTTCAACTGAATCCTCTCTTATTTGAAAATGCTGCAGCATTTTGAAAGTCCCTTTATTCATGGTTCACATTTTAAGTTTCTAGAAAATATTTGATTTACTTGTTCATAGTAATTTGATAAATAAATTTGAATACTTTATTTTCAAGAAAGAAAGGAAAATGTTATGACTGACTTGCTACAGCTTTTCCTATAGTATTCTTTTCTGTTTTTGATCAAGTCTTTCGTGGTCCGCATTGTAATAAACTAGAGTTTGACTTTGACTACTATTCAGTTTTTCAATTCTTTTTTGAATTCGAGTCCACTTCATATTCGGAGTTGAACAATATAAATGCATCGAATTCCGAAAAAATTTTCTTTATTCATAATGGAACAGCTACACGCAGGTACTGTATTTAATATGAAGTTATAATTTCAATTTACTTTGAAATTCGGCTTTGATGGCTTATACCCGACTGATTCTGATACTTATGTGCTTTTTGTTCATCGTGTGTAACTCCCAATTATTGTCTATTTGATTTATCTCAAGAGTGAGCCATTTTCAGCATTTTGAATTCAGACTGATCGATAAAAACACTTTTGCAAGAAGTCAACCTATTCGAAAAACTATGAAAGCCTACCAAAATCTAAGAATAGCAATTTTTTATATACGATATCAGATGTTCAAGAAGATGAGAATGAAACTATACTCACCACGTCGATTTGGAAGAGCAATCAATGCGGAACTACCACGAAATTCTTCACTTGATTGAACAGTTTTTTCCTCAGGTGGTACCAAATATATCTGTTCCGTTAAAGAAAATGTTACGTGTGGTATCTGTTTCTTTTTTGTATCCTTAGACACTCCTGAAGTCACGTTAGTCAGTAGTGCCATAATATCTTTTCCAGGTCGAGTAATGTTTTGGAGTAGATGATAGGTAAATATTCCATTTCTTCCATTTGGCGCTTCATCTTTGGCTGTTGTGCCCGGAGCACAAGCAAAGGCAATCAGCATACCAGCCTTTGCAGTCTCCGCTGCCATGCCTGATGATACGGTCGATGATTTGGACTTCGGCACGTTTGGTAGTCGATAAGTACGACAACAATCGAGCAAAAGAACAATCACAAAAGGATCCTTGCCGTGCATGAGACCCAAGGACCTTTGCACATTGGTCGCACGAAATTTCAAGTCATCCTCACTTTGAATCCGATCATGATCACAAGGAATTAAGTAGTTCTGATCCTTACATTGAGTACCATGACCTGAGAAAAAGAACACCACGAAATCGCCTGCATGAATGTCTCGTGCGAAACCTTCGATTCCTTTTTCCATGTCTTCGTAGATAAGATTAGTTTTCGTAGTCACTGAAAATCCGATCTTATTCAATACTTGGCTCAAATCATATGCATCATTAACACAATTGTCCAATGGTGACTCATTGTAATTGTTGTTACCAATCACCAAGGCAATTTTTCGCTTTTGAACATTGAATGCATATGCTGCACACATGCTACTTACTTAAAGTTTGCTATATCTACAATTCAAAAAGACTCACTAAAAGATGTGGCATGCGTCATAAATGAGCGTAATCCAGTCCTTACGATAGACACTAGTAGATATATCTTAAAATCTATTAGACTTATCCTCGATTGAGATTATGAACTTCTGTGTTTACTTGTGGATTTCGTAAAAACATTTTTGGGTTCGATTTATCTTTCTTCACTTTCTCAAAAGTTTAAGTCTATCCTAGAGTACAATAAAAAAAAATCAACTGCAACCATAAATCTCCTGGTTTTCTTCTCCATTACTGATATGAAATAGTCAGTACTTTAAAAGTATTAGTATTGCTTTATTCCTACTATATTTTGAATTGCATATGTGTATTCGATGAATCAAGTTAATTCCCATGCTTTTCTAACGATATTGAACATCAAAATCGTCTGACTGAATCTTGATGTGTTTTTGATAGGCGCTTCTGTATGCGTTAAAGTACAAAAAATACGCAGAAACTGAAAAAATCCATTCAATTCTAAATTTTTATTGTGTTACTTTGTAGGGACCTCAGGAGCAAACGAAATGAAGGTTTACGGTGTCCATATTGGTTTGCAAATTAATGAGCAAAGAAAAAGAAAAACTCACGATATTCTTTCTTCAGTGTGCTGAAGGCAAGAAATAAATGTGGATTTGTTTAAATGAAGAAATCTTTTTATTGCGACCGACAAATAAAAACAATTTTCGGTTGTGAGGAATGACGTAATTATAAGCATTGAAAACAGAGTACGCAGGTAAAACTTTATGGGCAGTAAACATTGTTACTGATGAATGCGCAGTTCTGTTTTTCTCGTCTTTTCGAAAGTGAAAGCAAAGGTGCACTTTATCTTGAATGATGTGAGCAAACAAGCGAAGGAAAAAACCTAACTTATGACACAGTTGCCATATCTCTTCACATGCCTCAAAACACTATATACAAGACTGGAGATTCTCAATAAAGAAGACGATCGTTAGTCAACCCAATTCTAGCTATAGTATTCTCTCACTACAACGTAAAAGAAAACCGTAGAAAAGAAAAATGTCCGAAGGGTTTTTGAAAGTGCAACATGTAAAGAACTCTTTTCAACCGTTGTCAAGGATGGCCCTAAAACCTGTCTCACACCCTCTTGAAAGGGTTTAATAACAAGGCGGGTGAAGTTGTGGGTATTTTTCTGACGATTGAATAGCAAAGATACATGCACGCAACGCCAAGATCCAGGCACATTTACTTCGATGCATACCCACCCACATCCTTTCTTTTTTGTTCTTTTTTAACAGTCTGTATGCAGCTTTTGCGTCTCTTTCCTACTGTTGCTATGTGCACACCACGTCAACAATATATACATTTCAAAAGAATCTGAAGAAAACGAAAAACGACGAAAAGGGAAGCATACATTGACGAAACAGAAAAACATGTGATTTGAGAGAAAGCTTAAGCAACGAACGACGCAGAAAAAAATTTCCAAGTAACAACAAGATGTTATTCGATTTACTCACAACATTTTGATGTGCATTATTTAGTAGACGATGGTTGTTAAATGACGAGAAAGAATCGCGTAGCAAGAGAATATTTTTTAGAAAACTATATAATAAGTGCCATGTTGTTATGAATAAAGTACTGGTGTGGGTGTCGCTTCACTTGTGGATTGAACAACAAAGTTGCACCGACAACCACATTCACATCGTCATTACTAAAAATAACCAAAATGCAGTATTAAACGACAGAAGTCGAAGTTTCATCTTTCATCAAAAAATATCGATATATTATGACCGATGTTTCATGCGAACATTCCTACGGCATTATCTGAACGATAGGAAGTAATACTACAACGAAGAAATAAGCCTAAAACCTAGCGTCTAGCATTTCACTTCAATATAGTTTCATACTTCAAGTATTGAATTTGTTTTTCTCTTCTATCTTAAGATTGTATTAAGAAAGTTAAACATTTTGTTCAAGCCAATCGGTATATTTCAATACCAATTACATCAAGTTTAATCACGTTCTATTTTATTTTCAATGAATATCAGGGACAGGCTTCGAACCTACTATGACTATATTAGAAGATCTTCGTTTATCACCAAACGATGAGCATTTTAATTTTATGCATTTTGCAGCATTTTCGACTGGAAAATTATGTATTTTGTTATTGTTATAACGAATGGGAAGTACTAATGCAAATATTCCACAAACAATTAAAGAAGTGCCACAATGAAGAAAGAAAGATCATCTGTTTTGGTTTCTCGAATAAAATCTTAATAGAATAATGAATCAGTGCAAATGATTATTTATGATTTGTTTCGTTAAGAATTCGAACACTTCAATATTTGTCAAAAGGAAGAAATCAGCTAATTAAATAGGCTCATTAATTTCTCGAAAAAAAATGAAGTTGTAATACAATTTTACAGTGGGCAAAGTCCAACATTTGTTACAACATCCATTGTTGCAAATGATTTGGATCTAACTCTAATTCATTGTGTTATCAATTGCAATCTACCGGTTACAAACGATATCTATATTCATCTTATCTAGCAAACAGATAGAACCAATAATAATAAAGTAAATGTTATTTTGGTAAATCGATACCATTTATTAGGTCGATGCAGTTACGTACATTTCTTAGAAGGTGCTCCGAAAATCGAAGTATTGAGTTCAAAACTGATTATCATAATTAACGATCATCATAGGCATTTAGATATTGCATACCAATCGTTCATGTCAATTCATTGATTGTCATACATTGCTTTTACTTCTTCATGAATCGACTAAATCTTGGTGAAATTTCTAATTTTTTTTCTGATTTAGTATGTCGAATATCTCTAACTTCATTGAACATGACTATCGAGTGTAAATATGGGTAAAACTCGCCGAAAATCACTTTTTTGAAGGAGGACGAAAAATCTAAAAATTACTTTACCACAAGTTACATTCCACTAGAAGCGAAACTATTTTCATTCCATTCGGTACTATAAATTTATTATGAAGTATCTATGCGTCAAATAACAGATTTTAGAATTTCAAGCAAAATAGTTCTGATTTTAATTATTTATGAAAGTTTCATCATCACAAAAAGCAAAAAAAAGCAAGGAACCACATAATTCATCGTCACATCGTAGGACGAATATCGACAACACCAATGATAGCTTCATCTTTACTCTTCACAAACTGTTCATTCGATTGGACAAGAATAATATTTGGATTTGTTGGATCAACAGTCCATTTTAAAGCTTTGTTAACAGTTACATTATAACTTTTCTGTGGATAATGTATTGGTGATATATAAATTTCAGTAGGTTGCTTGATTGATGGATCAGTATAGTAAGATAAATAGAATTCACGTCGACTAGCAATATACTGCATAGCAAGAGGTACGCCTGCGATTGCACGCGCATAAATACGTGACAATCTTCCTATTGTCGATTCATGGCCGAAAAAGTTTCCCCAATACGCCCATGACTGTAAGAATTCATCAGCACCATCTAAACCCCAGTCGAGTTGCTCATCACATGTTGGTGACTCATCACAGCCACCGAATTCAGTTAAAAATGCAGAACCACCTAATTGAGCAAGATCGATTTCTACGGAACGAAATACGGCTGGTCCTTCAACATCGTCACAAAGTACTCGATCGAATATTGGTATTGTACTATTGTCTGGAACGGGTTTCACAGATAAAATTATGCAATAATAATGATAGGAAAGAACACTTCGATCACGATAACCATCTCCGCCTGGCACATGAGTAAATCCTGTGCCAACATATTTGCCATTTAATCGAACTGAAATAGAACACGGAAGATTTCATGATAAAGATCTTGCTACTTTTTTTTTATGAAATTTTAACATACCACCCCAAGTGACTGGTTCATAAAAAATCAATGTGTCGTTATCGACTGAACGAATTGCTTTTGCAATACGTTCATATAGTGGTTGTAGATTTTTAGCACCAGCATTACCGGGTAGAAGTAATGTCGGATTGGCGATATAATTTCCTGCCCAAGGTTCATTGATTATTTCATACCTTGATATAAATAGATACTATCTTTTTACAAACAAACGTGCAACAATTTCTATGTGAACATGTCAAGAGTTTTTGAAAAATAATAGTTCTCTTAATCAAATGAGAAGTTCCAATGTGGTTGTTTAGTTTAATACTACTGATATTGTCGAACTGACAGTTAAACATGCACCAGTAAAGCATCAAGATCACATGAACGACGTTTTTACATGTGTGATGAAATTAGTCAGTGTTTTGTTTGACCATGACGCGGATCGTCTCTGATGGAAAATTGCTAATGCTGGTGTCAATCAATAGAAAGATTTTTATATTTTTGTATAAAACTACGATTCGACATTTTCTTCCTTAAACATGCAAGAGTTAAATCTTACTCACCCAAGCAGATTCGAATAATCTTTAAACGTCGAAGCGACTAATCGCCAAAAATCACCCATCGATTCAGTAGCACCAGCTACATTGTCATATAAGCATTGAAAACCATGTGAACATGCTTCCGTTAAATAGCTATGATTTAAAAGCATCATACTGTATTCTTCGCTTGACTTTTAACTGAACTTACAGTTCAAACCAGCTGAGACTTGCTGATGAGTTGAGTGGCCAAGGATCTAAAGAATAGTGAAGATCTTTCTCCCGTACGTCCAATTACAATCAATGCATAAGATTACATGGATGACTTGGTGGAGGAAATCGATCATAGAGCCATGCTGGAATACCATCATAACTTCCTGTTCGACTAGATAATAGATCTTGATGCATATCCAATAAAACAAATATTTCATTTGATTCAAGTAATTCAATAATTTGTTTCATGACATTTAAATAAGTAACATTATATTGTTGTGGTTCAGGTTCAACACCAGCCCACATCATGCTAAAACATTGGGTAGTACAGATAGCTAGGGTGAAAAAGTTTTAGAAATAGAAATAATCCAATACCCAAGTCGAATAAAATTGATGCCCCATTGTGATAAATTGGCTACTTTAATTGGATCGAGTAATTCAGACGGATACCATGGAAATCCTTTCATGACAAAATTAAGACCATGATAAATTCGTACGCGCCCTGCATTATCAACAATTAAGGAATTTGATGTTCGTACATTAGCTGAACCATTAGAATAAATGACGAAAAACGAGAGAACAATAAGTAACACCAAATCTAGCAGCCTCATCTTAAGAATATAATATAGTTGCATAAAATACAAAATCAAATAAAGGACTTATCTTCAACTTCCATAGTTTACCCATGAAAAGTCTTAGTGATAACATAATTTACGTTGCACTTTTTTCTATTCTACGTAGATAAAATCTTTTATCAAACCGGCAGCAATAGTTTCTACGCTTTTCTTGAGCTTTATCTACTTTTTAGATGTTCATTAGCTGCTAAAGGTCTCATTTCGTTTTTGTTTTGGTCTCATTTTATGGAATATGACCTATAGTTGGAAGTTTACATACGTACGAATAAATGTAATTATTGAAAACGAAAGACATTGTGCAATAAAGGACAGAAATGATGCTTTAGAAAATAATTATCAAACACAGAATTGAAAACTGATTTACCCAAAACCTCAAAGCCTTGAATACCTTCTTATTCTGTACGTCTTCATTTCTATACTCAATATTTAATTATCATTGAGTTGTTTTAGAATTGCATTTTTCCTAGAATAGTATGAGCTACGAACTAATATAAGCATTTTAACACGATATGAGGTATCATAAAAAAATAAGAGGAATCGATGCATCAATCTTGAGATACATTGCCGATCGCATATTATTTATACTTTGATCTATCATTCAAAAACAAAAAGAATAATCAAAGAAAAGTTCGACGTCGATTTCATTTTTTCCTTTTCCTGTGTACACATCGTACAACAACAAACAGAAGAACAAAGAAAAGAACAAGGAAAAAAACTATCAAAGACACAAAATCTATTATCAAATACAAATAGATACATTGACATAGAAATGATCACTTTTGAAATACTCGTAATGTTCGAGTTAATCCTCTCAATTCTTCATCAGTAGCCGTTTGAAAGAATGGTGAAACACCATGTTGAGCAGCGGTCAATGTTTCGTCGAGTGAGGCATCGACCATAGTATTAGAATTTGACAATGACGGAGAATCATTGTTGTTTTGTCGCCAATGTGGAACTTGTGATGGCATCGATTGAAAACCACCTCCACGCCGATCTGTTGGTGCATTCGCCCAATGACCATCATTGAATACATCAAGACGTGGCCGTTTTATTTGTGGACCACCACCACGAGAATCAAAGTCAAGTGGCACACTATTTCGAGAATATTCGTCAAGCATAGAAGATGGTCCTCGTGAAAAATTTGGTAATGATGGTGGTGGCGGCGGCGGAGGTGGAGCTGACTGAGACTAGAACAAATCAATTGATAAAACGAAATTCAATCTTAAAAACTTACATAATATGGATCTTCGGTATCCAACGAAGCTAAAACGAGCAACGGTATATTTTCTAGTCTTACTCTTGTGAATATTAAGAAGAACAAACTATGAACTTACGCAGAAGTCTATTACTATTATTTGTACTATCGGCAGGAAATGGATCGACGGAACGCCACGCTTTTTCAAATGGTTTGGGAACAGGCTTAGCGAATGGTGCCTAGAATATTTTAGTATAAAAATTAGTCTAATTTCAGGTAAACAACGTTTTCGTACATCTTCAGATGAAGAAAACAAAACAAAATAACACTTACACGTCGTCGTCGACCTTCTTCGTCATCATTCGAAAAGTCCAAACCTGGTATACCAGCTTCACGTCGATTATATGCATCATCTAAATAAAACAAAAGCAATTTAGGACACCTTACATCTCTATAAGATTTTCTTTTTCTCTAACAATACCTTGCTGTTGCAATTGTTCAAGTAAACCACCCTCAAAACCTAAACCGGGCATATTAATTTCTTCCGATGCTCGTTCATGTTCTAGATCTTCACGATGCATTTGTTCGACACGTGATGCAGGCATTGAGATTCCTTCTTCACTTCGTTCTAGAACAGTATCACCTGGTCGATTACGCGTCCAAAATCGTCTACATACAATGAATATCAATTGATTTTATAATGTTCGAAAAAATAAAAACAGAAAATAAAACAAACGTTGTATGATCATTTGAACCGCTGACAAGCATATGGCCAAGTGGATGCCAAGACATATCCCATATCATACCTTCATGTGCATCATCCATACCAGCTAATTCTTTTTCTGTTCTAGAATAAAAGAATTTCTTAAGAAGAAATATAAAACATAAAAATCGAAAGAAACTCAAGTTTTATCTCTAGTGCCTTTCATCATTCGTTGAAAAATTTACATACCCAACGTGCCAAAAATAAATCGAACCATCAGATCCTCCACTTGAAAACAGTCGTTCATGTATTGGATGCCATGCTAATGCTAAAAGAAAAATCATTGTATTTTCATATTTGAATCCCGATTAAATATTAACTTTCACGAAAGTAATTTATTTGTTGAATAGTGAAAAACATAAAAATAGTTGACTACACTATGCTCTGTTTCGCTCTCTCTCTCTCTTATATCGATCACTGTTTTCTACGCATTTTCGATAATCGATTTTGGCTAGATAAAGGTATCTCGAACTCCTAACCCTTGTGGTTTCATCATAGAATATTTAACTATGATCTATTATTGTAATCAGTTTCATACATATCTAATGTTAGTAATAATGTCGCATCAAAATAGAAAAGACTTCGAGGTGGTAATCTTTTCTCTCGGGTTATTTTGCAATGTTTTTGTCAAATTATCTCACCAGTATATTCTACTAAGATCCTGAAGCGATCCAGTGATTCATATTCTACTAGGTATTGTTAGATCTATTTTACCAATGAAAATGCAGTGTTTCTTTCAAAGAAAATACTAATTTTCATAAAAATAGGGCAATGCAAACCATCTTTAGCCACCGACAATCCCCACATATCCCAGCAATTCTACGGAGAACATGGTAGATAGATAGAGGACGTATGTATTACAATCGTTCGTTTTATTTCATGTACAACAAAAAACGATTGAATATTTTCTAATAAAACCATGCAAATTGACAAAAGAAGGCTGACATAATATGAACAATAACGACGAGCATATGGTTGTTTTTGTTTTATCCATCAAACTGCGTTTGATTGAAACACTTTAACGATATGAACTTTCTCAAATAGTTATTCTCATTAAAGAATTTACTTCAATGAACATACTATCATACTTAAAACAAGAAAGTTGACTAATTAAGAATAATTTATTTATTATGACTGGCTGTTTCGGGATACCCAATGTTATATATTTATTAGAGAAAAAAAAAGAAATCATAATAAAATTAAATATATATGTATCGTGTTTTCCTTGTGAATATTTTTTTATTAGTATTTGTTTTATTCGAGTGTTAAAAATGAACAAAACAAGATGAATACATTTTATTTTTATTATTAAACGATAAACGAACGAAAAAAGCTTACTGCATGCTTCTTTTTTGTGTCCACGAAAACATTGTAGTTCTTCTTTGAGATTTCTTATGTCAAATAATTTACAAAAATGATCACGCGATGCTGATATTAACCAATTACCATTATGTCGATTCCATTTTAATGCCATACATGTATTTTTATGAGCATGTCTAAATTTTTCATTTATTTCTTCAACAAAACACAAATCACATATGTGTACGTACAGCGTTGCTAATTTCTTTCCACTTTTCGGATCCCATAGAATGATCGGTTGTTGAGAATCTTTACTACCCGAGACTAGTAAACCTTTATGTGGATGCCAATCGACACATTTTACATCGCACCCATGTCCTAACATATGTATATTGTAATTAATAACAAGAAAAGAAAATAATACAAACCTCGTAATTCACGTTCTTCAGTGCCGGTGAGAAAATCAAATATACGAACAAAGCTATCGTCGGAACAACTTGCAAATTTGCTATCATTCGGTGCAAATCTATATAGAAGAAAGAAAAATATATATCAAACTGAGAGGAAATCTTTCCGTGATAGCTCAACAGTGTCTCGTATAGACAAAGAAATTTTATCAGAAATAGTTGCCAGTATCATACATTTTATATTTCACCTCTCACGAGCACATGAAAATCATAGTGTTACATACGTTAATCCTCGAACTGGATCGTTATGTGCTTGATATACTTTAACATTATTCATATTCGATTGCCAATATTTTACAAATCCATTATGATCACCTGTTAACATCCACTGTTCATTATTCGACCATATCATAGCTCGTACAGCTGAATCATGTGCCTAAATTTATAGTAAAACTATGAAATCATGTTCAAATTTTCAATTGAAATCTAATTTACTTGTAAAATAGTTTCAAAATTAAATGTTAGTCCATTCCAAAGTGTAAACTCGCCGCTTGATGCACCAGTGATAAGACGACGACCATCCGGTGTCCACTAAAATCAAGAAACTCAAATACAGTGAGTATATCAATGTTATCACTTACACAAACACAAAATATTGGACATCGAACTTTATTTGTAGCTGGTCGAATAAATTTTGTCATAACACAATTAACAGGATTCGATAGAAGTGCATGAGGTGGTACAAGCTTGAAATAATCGAATGGATTAACTTCATCAAAAAAGAAAAACGAACATTTTTCTTACATGTGGAATATAGAGAACATCAGGTTGTAATGATCGTCCATCGATTAGATTTCGTTGCCAAATTGAATTCTAAATGATTTTCTCTAGTAGTTAATGTCGTAAAATGATGTTTCTTACTTCAAGATGACGTATAATTGATGGATTATAGTCCACAGTCTTTCGAGCCATTGCTTTCCGTAGCATTTTTCCATCGAAACCAATTTCACCTGAAACATTCGTATACATGCGTATAAGAATTTGTGAAATAAATCAATCGTATGTCATTTATACCAGGTTGAACGGGTACAATAGATGAATTAAGTGTTGCTGATGTTTGTCCACCAGAAGATGTTTGTTGTTGACTATGATTATGATGATGATGCTGAGAAAAATGAGGATGATGACCAGTTAAACGTGGTTGTGGCCTATGAAATCAATTCGTTAAGTAATAATGAATGAAGATTTATGGCGCTCACATGATTGTAATTTTTCTTGTAGGAACACTATTTAATGAAGATTTAATACATGGATGTAACCAAGAAATTTAAACACAATTGGCGACAAACTAATTACAGGGAAACAAGAATAATTTCAGATCTAGATAAATAATAATGAATGAAAGGTGTCTAAGAAATAAACAAGCGAATGAAGAGAAAAGGATTCAATATAACGAATTAGAAACATAACATCAATAGAGGGCACTGCATATCAATAGAAAATAACAAGTATTATGATATAACATGAATATTTTCAAAATCGCGCGAGAATTTCTAACTTTTCATTTTCGATCAATAAGAACGGAAATAACAACTATATGTGTATATGTTGACCGATGCGTTTCTCAATGCAACATCGGTATTTAAACAGTAAACAAAAAAGAAGACACCTGCCTATTTCTTAAAATAACTATGGACAGAAAGGTCGCGTTTTCACCGTAACAAAGTGCACTGCTCTTATGGTCACGTAAATACATCAGATCATGAAGAGACATGATTTCTGTTTTCAGAAGATTTTCCAAGAGCCTACAGATTGGTATATTCATCATGTCAATCTATTCATATCGTAACGTGATGTCTCCTATATGTTGAATGTCGAATGAAAGAAAATATTTTGATTCTACAATGAATTTATGCTCCGAGTTCTGCTCTTTTCAACGATAAAAATTGTGCCCTTCTGTCATCTTCCGATCAAGATTTATTCAAAAACTAGGCATGGGTCTTCGTTTTTGGAAAGAATTATAACTTGTTCATGTCGACTGACACGAGAAATAAAACCCACTAAACGTTTGTAATTGCTTCAAATTTATGGAATCCTCACTAGTTGTGAAATATTTAATTACTCTTTTTGATGTTATAGTAGCTGGTGCCATCTAATCGAAATTCGAAAGTATGAATTTATTTGTTAAGAAAGGCATCTGTTTACTTTACTATAGCTTCATGAAAGAAGTAGAAGAAACAAATTTTTTCTTAATGTACAAAGAAATGTTTTCTTCAGGTCAATGAGATATTCGTTTTTGACGTGGTAAGAGAGGTATGTTTACTGTAATTAATAATTCTCTTTCTCGAATGCGTCGAAATGCTGATTCAACATTTGGACCTCAACCATTAAGAGTCGGTATACTTGGTTTCGGTCATCTCGGACAATTTCTTTGCACACATTTTGAACGTGAACGCTTAAAACCAATACGAGAGTTTGATCTTGTTTTCGTTTGGAATCGTTCGAAAACTATTTTTGCAAAGTATGAGAAAGAATTGAATCAGGAATTGATTGTTTCAACTGTTCAAGAAGGTTTACAACGTTTACCTGATTTAGTTGTTGAGGTTGCACATCCTGATGTTATAAAAACGTATGGTGAACAAATACTCGATGTGTGCGATCTATTTATTGGATCGCCGACAGCTCTTGCTTATGCACCACTTGAAGCGAAATTAAGAAAAAAAAGTCTTCAATCAGGACAAGTTATCTATATAGCAAGCGGTGCTTTCTGGGGTGCAGATGATATTGTTAAAATGAGTGAACGTGATTTAGTTCGATCAATGACTATTACGATGAAAAAGCATCCCGATACCTATAAATTACATGAACCATTACGTTCAAAACTACAGGAGGAACGAGCTAAACTCGGTGATCAACAAGAAGAAATCGTCATTTATTCTGGTCCAGTACGTGAGCTATGTCGCCTAGCGCCCCATAATGTCAATACGATGGCCGTCGGTGCTATTGTTGCCGATCATCTAGGTTTCGATGGTGTTCAGGGACGGTTAATTGCTGATCCAACATTAACTGATCGGCATGTGGTTGAAATTGAATTGAGTGGACCCGAGTTCACAGTAGGCGATACAAAAAAGACAACGTTTCATTTGAAAACAATAAGAACGAACCCAGCCGAAATAGGTTTTATCACTGGTACAGCTACACTTCTTTCATTTGTCAGTAGTATTAAACGTGCTCGAGGTTTTATTACTGGTATTCATGTTGTTTAAATGATTCAAATCTATGCCGTGACCTTTCTCATTTGTATTTTTTCAGATAAAATATCGAGTAGAAGTAGTAGTACAATATGAATGACAATCGAACACATTATAATGTAATTGATATTTCCGTACTTGCAGAAGATAGCATAGTTTGTTCGTGGCGTCTACTTGATGAAAACGATCAAATTAGTGGACTCAAACACTGATAAACCGTTATTAGAAATCTATAAATTACATTCATCATTTTATTATATGTTTGATATTGGCTGTTAGTATGTGAATCAATGATTCAATAAATTAAAAACGTTACGAGAAGGTCTTTATTGGGATGAACTATTTCGTCTCTTTAACCAAATAGCGATTGATAATATCATGTACGTAACTTCTATCAATTTCAGTATGTGATTGGTCTCTAAAAGTCGTCGTAGTTGACTTGCGTTCAGAATCTTTCTGGACATGCATGTTGGCATAGAAATAAAAGTAATGGAAGGAATTGCAAGAGAATAAAAAGTAGTTTACAATTCTGGATTATACTTTATTGATCAGTTGATCGACGAAAAATTTGCACAAGACCAATGTTATACTTAATTGGAATAACTATCAATAGAAGTACGTATCAGATATTAATTTAAGTATATTCAAGTGAAAATTAAAACGATTCTTAGGAAAAAAAAAAGAAAGAATAACACCTACTTTTTTGTTGCAAGCTTTTATATTTGCCTAGTTATATTGGAATTCATTATTGTTCTAACTGTAAGAAATTATAATGAAACATCGATAAATTATTCGAATTAACATATCATAAGAAGAGTAAAATTTCTAAAATACGTCACTAACTGAAAAATGACAGGAATAGTGGTTAATCATTATTTCGATTGACTCATCTATAGAACTACGATTTGATCTCGTACATCTCTTATCAGTGTCCATATTATTCTCCTTTTGTTACCACTACTATCGCTATAGAAGACGACAGAACACTCTAGCTAAGTCAATACGAATTATCATCTATCTCAATGATCATAAACATAAGGACAAAAAACAAAATGATTTCAAGCAGTATAATCTAACTAATCAAAGGTGATGTTCACTAGCAGTTGAATTCATGTTATACGTCATTCTAGATATATGGAGTTGAAAAAAGATTCATTACAATCAAAGACGTCAAAGTGTAATTATTTAAGTTTAAACGGTCATAAAATAAATGATCTGTATAATCACGAATTCTTTATAGAAATGTTATCATCATAAAATGAAATACTATCCTGAATGTGCTTTCAAAGACAAAATCCAATATGATTTCTACTTACACAAATATAATAATCATGAGTTTTTTAAGGAGAAATCAAATTATACATTTAGAGACAACTATTAGCTAAATACATGATAATTTGTACTTCACATGTTTTTAAGTAGGACAATATCCGTGTCATACTCGTATGTGATCTTCTTGTGTATTTCAAGAGCGGCGAAGTTAGTCAAATAGTTTTTTTCTTCTCGTAGTAAAACGATTGGTATGTCCTTTAAATAGTCATCGAAATTCTTCTCTAGTCGATTAATGAAATCATCGATCTTTTATGTAGAACAACAATAAATATTTTCAATATAATTTCAGTAGTGTTCTATCAAAAATAATAGATCATGGTTATTTTGTTTCGTTTTCTGTAAATCTACTGTATTCGCCGATTAGAATATAGTAATAAATTTCATGGACTAGTTTTTAATTCGTCTATTAAAAATTGTCATCTGCCTTACTGTTAGACTAATACTTGACATACTTTCCATGAAGAAGAAATGTAAAACTATTTTCCTTTCATCACAAGGTCATATAAGCTATCACATTTGATACTCTCTCTCTCTCTCTTTCCAATTATTCTCTCATTCAAGTGATTTCACTTTAACATTCGTATTTCTGATTGAAGTTTTGCGAGTATACACGCCTTTATCTTTTCATTCGCCTACATTCATAATGTCATTTATCAATCCATTAAAAACATCGGTAGTCTTTTATATTCTGTTCTATAATAAAACAAAAAAGAAAAACACAATGCATCGATTCACGTTACAGATTGCATTTGAATTCACAAGAAAGAAAAAAGAAGAACAAAAGAAAAAAAAATTATCGGTGTTGTATAAAATATGATAGTTGTCCGCTGAAAGAATAAACTATTAAAAAATAGAAATGAAGACAGGCATGCAATAGAAACAGATCTATTTTTATATGTATAGATGTATATATTTATATATATGTATAGTATGCTTATTGCCACTAATAGATTACTCAGATCTTTAACATATCAAGTGTTTGGTTGACGACAATTTTCACATGAATTCATTATCTGTTCATCATATGGTTCGACTTGAATCGTTGTTCGTGTTATAAAATGTTTATGACGTAGCATTTCTTGAGCTTCACTTAAAACTGTTAAACTATCATGATTATTATCTGTGAAAATAGTGTCAATAATCAATTTTTTTCTAAACGAAAAAAAAAAGAACTGAATCGAATCATACCTATTGCTATATGAACTGATAAAGTCGTTGTTTGCATAGATAATGACCAAATATGTAAACTATGTGCATTACGGACACCTGGCAAATGAAGAATATCATCAATAATTTCTGTATAATCAGTATGTGATGGTACACCTATAAAACAATGCTAGAATAAAAATCAAAATTCTAATTAAAAGACATACCTTCCATAAGAATAAGAATAATATCACGCATAATAGTTATTGTAGTTATGAGAACTAATATTGAGAAAATAAAAGTACATATTGGATCAGCTAATTTAAATTCGGGCTAAAAGAATTTCGTGTTGAAAAATACAAATAAATTTAATTTTCGTTAGAATATTCAACATACTTTTATTTTGATTAGTATAGCAGCTAATAGAACACCAACACTTTGAACAAAATCACCGATGATATGAATAATAGCTGCTCGAACGTTAATATTTTTTGTTGATTTTTCATGTTTCAAAACTTCACCATGATGATGTCCAGATACAATATCAATGACTAAAGATTCATTATCATGTGAATGATGATGACCACAATCATGAGTATGTCCATGATGTGGTATTGATTGACCGAATATATTAGCATGTAATACAAAAAACATTCTAGAATGGAAAAAGATGAAGACACATTTTTTTCCAGCTTTTAAATGCCAAGAATACATCTTTCGTACCTACACTATATTGAAAAACACACCACACGAAGCAACAACAATCATTTCGACTGGTTTAACTTCAAAAGTTCGATCGATACATCGTTGAATAGCCATATAAACAAGAACACCCGTAGCTATCCATATAGTTACTACACTTAAAAGAGCTCCGAGAACTTCTGAAATAAAAAGAGAATCCTTTAAAATGTAATGAATAGCTTATATTTAATATACCTGCTCGAATATAACCGTAGGTCAATTTTTTCGTTGGTCGTTTTCTAGCCAAATACACAGCTGCTAATGATATAAGAAAACTAGCTGCATCAATACACATATGTGCTGCATCTGTTGCTACAGCTGTTGAATTTGAAAGAATACCGCCTAAATAAATAGATACGCACATTTTTTTTTGTTTGTATGTCAATGTCACGCAGACAAACATACCAACAATTTCAATAATCATAAAAATAATACAAACAATTAGAACAACAAAAAGACGATTTCGTGCATTATGATCAAATTTATCATCAACCACATGACAGTGTGTCGTTGATGATCGTGTTTGGAGTGGTATATCATTCGATAGTATGAGCTCTTCGCTTAAGAATTCATTTTGAATGTTTTCCAACAAGGGTGATTTTTCTTCACTATCAACAGCCATCAATAAAGGACTATCATCAGAAGTATTAACATGATCGCACCTATTACTAGTATACTGTTCTTCACAACGAATTTTCGCTACTGATGTCATCCGAAATAAAAACGACAAGGAAAGAAAGAAAATAAGGCTTATGTCAATAAATACGAGTAATCGATTAAATGTAAGACGAAGAAAATTATTAAATTTGTTCTTTTATTTTATTTTATTTTACATATTCCATTCGGTCAGAGAACTTTGAAGACTAATATGAATAATGGTACATATTTTATCTGTTCACCATTCATTGTTGTTTTCATCATACCGAATGTTCGATTAAAAAATAAACAATCCAAATGAATGAACGAACGAACGAACGAACTAGTCTAGAGGCAAGGCGACGATGTATTATCTATTATATATATACGTTATCTCTATTTTTCGATAGAGGTCACATTTTGATAATTTTTTTATGTTTAATATATGACTTCTTTTACGATGTACAAAAAACAACGTCAATGTTACCTCGAAATATTTAAACATTGTAAATTTCTCTTGTGAGCCTTGATAGGTTTTGCTTGTCTAATCATGATTGGTTTATGTGAACCACTCATTTTCTACAACGTTTGTAGGCGCTCTACATGAATATCGATGTTATCCTACATCGGATATTATGGTGTGAATTTAGGCTTTATTTTTTGTACTCATAATCGATAACATTCAGAATGCTTTCAAATCTTTTTATCTCCTTCCGTCAGCACTTCATGATTCGATGTACGAATTTTGTATTATATTTATGGATAATTAGTATTCTATCCGATACAGTAATACTGAGTAAGAGAGCTAGACGAACCACCATAAACCTAAGAAAAATCGACATGTTTCTATTTCGTAGATGTCAATGGAATGAACACAGCTGATATTGTTAATGATCATTTAGAAAAAGGGAAAAGATTATTAGCCATCGGTCAATTATCTGACGCTTTAACACAATTTCATTCAGCTATTGGTAGGAGTACAACTGTTCTTTCGTACATAATAAAACATTTTCTTTCTCAAGATGCCGATCCACATAATTATCTTGCTTATTTTCGTCGAGCAGCTGTTTATTTAGCGATGGGAAAAGCAAAATCAGCTTTCACAGACTTGAGTAAAGTTATTGAATTGAAACCAAATTTTATTTCTGTAAGTATATTTTTTCTTCATGAGTAATCATAGTTCAATTCAATTGTCGTAAGTTTTTCTAGGCTCATATGCAACGAGGAAACGTTCTATTGAAACAAGGTGATTTCGATGAAGCTGTACTAGATTTTCAACGTGTGGTATGTAAAATGTCAATTGAAGTATTTATTTTTCTAACGATTTATTTATTTCTAGTTAAAATCAGATTCATCGAATAGTGAAGCACGTGCTCAACTTGAAATAACTATGGATATGAAGCAACATGTTCAGCAAGCAGAGAATCTCGATAAAAATAAAGATTATTCAAAAGCTATTGAAATTCTGTCTAGCGTTATTGAGGTTAGTAGTATAACATTGATGAAGCAATCGGTATGATTTAAAGAAATCATCTATCGAGTTTTAACCCTAAACCACATAATGAATTCTTGATTCTAATGATAGAATCTAAAATATTGATGGTTTACATAGGAGGAAGCATATCGCTGGAAATAGACTTCGAA
Source organism: Rotaria macrura (assembly GCA_900239685.1). Lineage (NCBI taxonomy): Eukaryota > Metazoa > Rotifera > Eurotatoria > Philodinida > Philodinidae > Rotaria > Rotaria macrura. Next base: position 20,012 of record OENT01000286.1, read on the forward strand.
TCGAAACTATAGTGTTGATGGGAACAAGGAAAATAAATATTTCTGAGACTACGGAAGCGAACAACAGAATTAGATCTCAATGATCAATTTCCGTTGTTCTTCTAGCTGATTATCATTTGAATTACATCGAAAATATCATAGTTATTGATTGAAACTCGTTGGAAGAATTATTCATGGTAGTCATTCCATTCAACGTATCCACGACAAATACAGAATATTAATTTCTATGTTTATGAACATTGATGAAAAATCAATGTCCAGTACAGAAAAATGATCCCTAGTGACAAAGAACTTTTATTTATGTAATTTCCATGGACGTAAGGAATATTTTCTCAAGGTTCATCTATCATCAGTTAGTAACGAAAGTTTTATTCAAAATATAGAATTTCAGATCATTGATTTTTCTATAAACCTTTCTTTAGAAACAGAAAATGTATGTTACCACTAGATATGCATAGATCGTTGTTTCTCACATCCAAATCAATTTTTTTCTTACTCAAATCTATCGTATTATATAAAGTCATCTTATAAAATATATCGTCTATCTCGAAAAGAGAACCTAGTCAACAAACTAAAGAACTAATACTGTCACTATTTTATCTTCTAGCATTGTCCATGGGCCATAAGAGCACGTGAATTACGTGCTGATAGTTATTTGCAATCGGGTGATACATTAAAAGCAGTTAACGATCTAAAAGCTACATCTAAATTAATACCTGACAATACTCAAGCATTTCTTCGTATAAGTCATTTACTCTACTCAATGGGTGATGCTGAAGATAGTTTAACGTAAATGTGATCATTGGCATGTTTAGTTTTTGCATAGTTAACACATTGCTTTTTATCATATTTAGAAATATTCGTGAATGTCTTAAATTAGATCCTGATCATAAGGAATGTCATGCACATTTTATTAAAGTAAAAAAATTAGCCAAACAATTAGAAGTCATACGTGATGCAACTAGTCAATCGAATTGGAATGAATGTCTTGAAAAAGCTCGTCAAATTCTTAAACTTTCATCCGACTCATCGTCATATCTATTCGTTTATCGAGCACATTCGTCATTGTGTACATGTATGTCACGTGGAGCATATCCAGCATCGGAAACAATCAAAATTTGTACAGAAGTCTTAGATAAATATCATGTATCGGATGCTGACATTTTAATAAGTCGTGCTGAAGCATATATATTGAATGAAAATTATGAAGCAGCATTGGCCGATTATCAACGTGCACATGAATCTGAAGATTCAAATCGTGTACATGATGGAATAAAACGTGTCGAAAAACTAATGAAACAATTAAAGAAACGTGATTATTATAAAATCTTAGGCGTTCGACGAACAGCTAATAAACCAGAAATTTTAAAAGCCTATAGAAAACTTGCTATCAAATGGCATCCTGATAAATATGAAGGTGATGATAAGAAAAAAGCTGAGAAAATGTTTATCGATATAGCTGCAGCAAAAGAAGTCTTGACTGATCCAGGTTTGTATTGAAATTCAATGATCTACATGACAAAGCAATACATATTTTCTTTAGAAAAACGTGCTCGATTCGATGCTGGCGATGATCCTCTTGATGCCGAAGAACAAGCCCAACAACATAATCCCTTTCAAGGCTTTAATCCGTTCGGTAGTGGAAACGGACAAGGATTCACTTTTCGTTTTCATTTCAACTAATTATCAAAGCATAATTATGTACAGTAGTCGACTTTTTAATTCTCAACATCTATTTTATTTCCAAGTTAACAGAAGAAGAGAACATTAATTAATCTTTGTTATTATTATTTTTATAGACTTGCTCCTTTGTTTTTTCACACTCTCGGTTTTTCGTTTTTGTTTTCATGCAATATAATTAAAGGAGAATAAAAGAAAACTTCTACTTTTATTTGTGGTGACAAATAGATATGTGAAAAAATGCACTGTAATGAAGACGGCTATACACTTAATAGACTTGTATTATGAAAGAAGAACAAAAAGAAATACATAAATATAAATGATAATTGGAAATCGAAAAGAATCAGTTCTTATGATTTAATCGGACATATTCGATCCATTGGACTAGAAATAAATAAGAAAACAAAAAAACAACAACTCGTATCATTTAGTATAATTGATTTCAATTAGATTTTACTTGAAGTATAGATACAATGAGACCAAATAGACCGATTGCACTGGCAAATATTTCAATGATAAGAATACGAACGAATAACGATGAATTTTGGGCATCAGCTAAGGCTGCACCGGATCCAACAAGACCAACGCAAACGCCACAAAATAAATTACATAAACCGACGGATAGACCAGCACCGAATAATTTATAACCAGCACGATATTTAAGTGCTAATTGATCATCTTTAGTTGTTGCAAAACTCTAAAATTAACTCCAGCAATAAACGAAATGATGCAATAGTATTGACTTACAGATATCGAACCAGAAATAACAATACCCATAATAAGTCCATAGATAGCAACAGCTTCACACATAATAATCGAAATAAGATTTTTGGTTCGAATTCGTGGTGCTTTCACACCACCGCCTAATATACTAACACCGGTGGCAAAAATACCTCTGTGATAGAAAAAGAAACATTTTTGCATTTATCATTTATACGGAAGTCGAATTACAAAGCAGCTCCAAGAACAGATAGAGAAACAGCGAGAGCAATGCCCACTAGTGCCCATTGATACGGTGAAATAGATAGAAGAAACCAACCAATATCAAATCGAAAGCCATAATTCGTTAACATATAAGTTAAACCTAAAGATATGAATTCAAATTATTTGAACTATAAAGAAAAGAAATATATGCAATACATACCAACATACAGTAGTAAGCCAACACCAGTACCAAGCGCGCCTTTGCTTAAGTAAGATGTACTCATGTTTATTTTATCTAAACAAAACCAGAAAAACAAACGATGACGATGTATAACTGCGACAAGAATAAGAAACGAAGTGATCTTATCAGTCAAAAAATGTCTAAGTTAACACATAGTTTCTTTCGTTTGACGAACTCAACTAATTGATGATGACGATAGTCAAATTTCTTTTGTATTCGACAATAGATAAGTCCAATAAGAAGCTAGGAATTGACAGAGGTCGTACTCATCATGGTCTTTCAAATGACTTTTCAACGAACTATAGTATACTGTAGAGTTTTTATTCTAAGTCTCTAAATCACGTTTTTTTTTGATATCTATTATTATGAAAAACGATCTGAAACTACGAGAACAGTTCATCCATCACATAAAATATGAGTTTATGATGAGATCATTTACTGCCGATAGAACATATCAAATCACTTCGAGTGATATGTACACGAAACTGATCACGATGCATTAAATAGTCATTCAATCTTCGACATTATTTCAGAGAGAGTTCTTGCAAGTAGAAAATAAATTTTCAACAGTCTTTCAATGTTAACTATTCACAAATGAACAAGAGTCACTATGGGTTAGAGTCTTTCGTAATGCACTTGTAGATGTAAATGCGAAGGAGATTCAGCTAAAGTTACGTCAGCGATGCATCTTTTGTAAATTTTATTTATGTAGAAAGAAATTTGTTTTTTGTATTGTATTTGATAACAATTTCTATATTCTTTTGATCTAGCTATGACAGTGCAAACTATAATAAAATATTTAATCAACATTCGTGATAGAAAGAAAAAAGACGTTACACATAAGACTTCATATTACTCATGCTTGAAAAGTGTTCGTGCGTACAAATGTTTGATAGTATTTCAATTTGTGTTAATCATGCAAGAAAAACGATAACAACGATGTTAGTCGTTTTGCTGAGTAGATTCTATCGATTTTGTTTTGAGCACAGAATACACATTTTTAGACATTTCTTGAATGTCAACAAAAACAAAACGATAAATTTCATCGTATTAGTAAACGACAAAAGGCACAGGACATGTTTATTTATTAGTGACAGAACACCGGTGAACATACATGTAGAAAAATAAAATAAAATAAAATAGAATTATATATTATTAAGTGATTGTAAGGATTGTGATCGAGCATGAACACGTAAAAGACGGTCATGTTCTCGTTCATGTACTTGTAATAAAACTCTATTTTCACGTATTTGATCTCGTTGTTTTAATAATCGTAAATAATAATCTTCACATTGTGAATGTAACTAAAAATAAATAAACAATTAATATCAACAATGAATGCAATTAAATTTAATAAATTTTCATATTACTTTATCTAATCTAGATTTTTCCTTGAGTATTTGCTGTTCTAATTCTTTTTCTTCATGTTCAGCTTTAGCTATCTCTTCACGAATACGAATAGCATCTAATCGTTTTTTACGAGTTAATTCATCTTTCAATCGTTGTACTTCGTTTTCTTTTTTACGTCGTTCGAATTCAGCCTCTTTAACTGACTTACGTAAATCATGCTCAACTTCTTCATTTTTAACAACAGTTTTCTATAGAACAGAACACGAATAAATAATATTCGCCATTGACAAGTGTTTACTTGAAAGTGTCGCAAATGATCTTCATGTTGTCGTGTTTCAATTTCGGCATGACGTACTTTAGCTTTACCTGCACCAGCAGTTTCACGTTCTTCGCTTCGTTCAGTTTTTTCACGTATATATTGATTCATTAAATTTACTCGACGATTTTCAATATCCTAAATTATAAACATGAAATCGTGTTTTCTACGACGAAATTTCATTGCTATATGAAATAAAACAAAAAAATACAAACAGCCATTTTAGTCATTAACTCGGCAGCACGTCGATCTTGTTCAGCAATAGCTGCATTTTGATTAAGTTCTCGTTGTTCGGTATAAATCTTCTCCAATCGATTTTTCGTATCAATAACCCGACGAAAAGCTAAGTTTTAAATATTTCAATAGGTCAACTAAAGAAAACAAACAATCTTCATCATTTACCTTCACGTTGTTTAAGATCAATCATTGAACGATGTAGTGTTACATCAGCCGAAAGACGTCGCCTTTCAAGATCATAATTTTTTACATGGATACTTGTTCGACTAAAATAATAATCACTCATTGAAGATATTTTCTTCGAGATTAAATGAGTTATGATCAATGTTTTTTCATAGATGAACTATTCCTCGCATACTAATGTCCTATCTAAAGAATTACAGTATACCAATATTCCGTGATACCCTTTTCGATCAACGAATCTATCTCCAATTCTTTTTCTGGAAGCATAAGGTTTTATTCGAAAATTCTTTAACTGATTTTCCTTTGAGTTCACCATTCTTGCATAAATAGAAACAAATTTAGCATTCACTTTGAAAAAAAAATAATGTTGTAGATCTACACTTTTATCGAGGTGCTACATAGAGAAAGTCAATTCGTAGGTCTTCGGTGAGAACAAAAAATATTGAATCATATTCTGATAAATTCACAGGAGATTGTAGAAACGTTTTTCTGTCTTTTTCACTATTATTGAGTGTCGAGGAATTTGTACACTTGAGTTATCATACAAACATATTTTTAATTCTGAATATTAGTTGAATACATCAGAAAGTTTGATCATTAAATAGACTACAAGGATCAATGAAAATTTACTTCAATCGCTCTTCGAATTCTTGTTGTTGTAAAAGATCATGTTTGATTGTTTGAGTTCGATCACGATTCATGACACTAGAAAATAGATCTATAGTACTAATCGAATTCATAGAATGTTGATATTCAAAACATACGTTGCAGATTCATTCAGTTCAATTTGAGCTTTTTGAGCTTCTAAATTAAGTGCCATCGCTATTTCACCGAGTTCTTTCTTTATACGATTTTCTTCTAACTAAATAAGAATTAATGAGTAGATTTGTTTTCTTTTTTTCATTGAAAAAAAACAAACTTCTTTTTGATGAACTTTAGTTTCGAATTCATTATGAATTTGTGATAATTGTTGATGTTTCAATTCAAGTTCGTTTACTTTAACACGATATTTTCGTGCAAGATCATTGCATACCATTACATTTTGACGATCTTTCTCTTTGCTAATATGTAGAACATCAACGATTTGTTCCATTCGTTGTTTTGTTTGCTAATAAAAAGCGAAATTAATTAAAAACCATATCATTACTCGGTTTTTTCTATTTTTGGTTTACATCATATGTTATTGGGATTTTGATCGTTAAGTAACATATTAGATTAGGATGTAGAAAAATGTATAATGAGGAAATTATTTTGTTTACTCTGTTAAAATGATTTTTTGGAAAAAAATCTTTACAAACTTGTTTTGACTCGATTATAATTGGTGAAAGGATCATTGGTTTTCGACAACGTGCTTTCCGTTGCTGATTGAACAAATATTACAATAGAAAAATTGTATATCAGAAATAGATCAATATGTGTTCCTGTTGTTTTTTTTCTTCTTTCAAATTCAAGGACAGTTTCTTATGAAAATATTTTTCTTATCGTTACGAAATCAAAAATATCTTTCCGATTATAAGATTGTCCACGAAAAATAAATATTTTTTCAGTTATATTTCAAATAGATTTTCATTATTGTTCGTAGAATTCTGCTTATTTGAATAAATATCAAAATGATATTGAAAAAAATAAACGTAACTCTTAACTATAAGATTGCCAACAGAAGTTTACCATGCAAAAAACAACAACATGATTTCCACTAGTAATACATGCGCAAAACATCACTAGAGACATGAATGTCTAGCTGTATTTCTCTTGAAGATTAGAGTACATGTAAGCTGTGAAAAAGAAAAACTCTTGTTGCCTAGAGCATCATATTATTGATCTATTAAAATGTTAAATATTTTGCTTCTCGGGAGGCATCGGATATGAGATGAAAACTGATGAATATTTACACAGAATATAGGGAATCACTCGTTCATTATGTAGTTGGTGTCAATGATTTCAATCATAAAATACTATCTCTTATCAGATGAATGTAAAAACAAATGTTTAACATGTGTGAAAATGTTATTTTATGTGAGGATAGGATTTTTGTTTGTTCTTTATTTTTTATCAATTCATACATTGTTGAATGATAGATTTGAGTAAGTAAATCATATTTGACTGTAGTGATTCATCAAGAAAACTGAGAAAAAAAATCTTTTCTATGGCTTCATAAAATATGATCGAATTCCGAATGGTTTCATATTCAAAAGAGTTTACCTGTTCTTTTTTTCTGAAAAATTCTCTTTCAATTTTATCTTTTTCTTCAAGATTCTTCGATAAAGTTTTCTCGGAATTAAGATGTTTTTTACTTCCATCTAAAAATAAATATGTTTTAACAAAATAAATTAGAAAATTTTCTCGTTTAAATTCTTACCGATATCAAGTTCTTTAAGTGTATGATGTAAATGTCGTTGTTCTTTTTTAACGTCACCTTCTACTCGTTTTCCTTCACGTTCAGTTTGTTTCGATTTTATCATTTGTTCCTGAATAGAAGAATTGGTTTTTCGGTTTTTTTTTGTTTGGAAGTCGATTCATATCTTATGATTAAACAATAGAACAAACCTCGATGAGTCTCATTTGTTTATCATATTCTTTTTTTTTATTTTCAAGATTTTTCGATATCGCTATAACAGAAGGTAATTCATTGCCAATAGGCAATTTGATTTTTTTTGTTGTCGTCGGTGGGGGTGCTGATAATGATGGACTTTTATTAAGAGCAGCAAGTAAACCGGTTCGTGATGGTGGTGCTTGATGTTGTGATTGAAGTAAATCATCTTGTTGTCGATGAAGTGAACGTACACGTCGAGATGAATCAACAAAGCCACCTTTTGTCATGTAACGTCCATGTTTTCTGAAAATTTATTAAAATACAGAATAACTCATAGAATATGAGATGCCTTTTCTTTTTGTATCCTGTTACCGAAGAAAATCAGCATAATTAACGAGATCATCATCATCATAAGTGAATACACTAGTCTCGGCTATAGCGGCATAACGATTATCGAGTAACGAAGGATGAGCGAATGTGGTCATTATATATGTGTGAGCTCTTCACCTCACTTGATTTATGTAAAAGAACGAAAGAACTATTTTTCTATTATCGATTTTACATGATAGACATTTATGTTTATGTCTCCATGGTATTGTCGTCCGCTCATGAGCAACGCAGTTAAAAATAACAGAACAGATGGCATTGGATAAAGACATTTGGAAATTTTGATTTTTAATTTATTTACATATTCATTCGAAGCATCTCTGTGAATTGTTTTTTTTTGTAAAACGATGCCTTCAATTCTGCTATTCACAATAAATGAAGATATTAGCGCAACATTTTAAAGTTTTATCCATCTAGAAGTATTATAGATAGGTACCAAGTATTCGAGATCGACGTTGCAATTGAAAGGAAAGAAGGAAATCTACGAATGATTCGAAAATTACTTTTAGTATTATGCGGATTCTCTAAAAGTTTTTTTTTCTCGATATGCTTCAGTAGGATTTCATAGAGAAAAAGTCTCTACTCTCGTGAAGTTGAATTAACAGGCAGTCTTTCAACTGATGTTCTCTATATAAAATTGATTTTAAAGCCAGAGAGAATTATTTGGAAAGCCAAAGTGCAATTCGAAATATATTATAGAAAGACTGCTAGAATATGATGTCAGTACATATTTCAATTGCGCTTGATGCTGATGCATCTTCTTCTGCACACAGTCGAAAAACATTCTTCATAATAAATCATTCAATAGTGAAATCAACGTTAACAAACTATTATCGAGTTTATCATCTATCACAAGAATAGACCAATCATATCTTTCTTTTTTATCATTTAAATTTTCAACGTTTTCCACCGTGGTCGAATACTCCAAATTGATTTACCATGAAGGCAGTATAGTGATCTCATTATGCTACAGACAGACAAGAGTTGAACAAACAAATATAACTTTTCTTTAAATTAGACCTCTTTGATTTTCTCAATACTCTTGAACGTTTTTAAACATGGTCCAAGAGAATAGACGATGCTAATCTTCATCTATCATACATTATTCGAGAATACAATAACCAATACTTTTATAATCAAATAATACTTTTCTCATTACATTCGATGATGTCAACAAAGCTAACGTTTGACAATGTGAAAAACTGCATAGATGTACAAATTCATATTGAGATGTAAGAAAATTGTTCTGTATTCTAAGAGCGTTCGTTGCTACCAAACATGATTTCGATATTTGTGTCTTATCAAAGAAAAAAAGATCATCTTACTGAGATATCATATCAAATAGAAAGAAGTCAGAATATAATTACTTACACTCTGTCCACGTAACCAACCAGTTCCTATCATGAGTAAAATATGTTGAAATCCAGACTCCTTGCATGGTTAAGAAAATTTATAACGATTCAATAGGTTGTCATATTATAAAGAAAATTAATTTCCGTTAGTCGCGGCAGAGCTACGTGTAAAGAATATTCGAGTAGATTTCCAAGCATACGGCATAAGTTTTTAGTACATCGAGTATACTTCAACGTACGAAAACCATAAGGTCATACATCGAATTGTGCTTTGAATTCTATTGTTCATGAGGTATTCTCTTGATATTTTTCCGTCAACATTACATGAATCAGAAGACACTAGAGATGTAAACCTTCACATTTATTTGTGAAAAATTCAATCCTATCATTTCGTTTCGTTTTGAACGAGTATATAAAAATTCAAGTGATCATTGAATTCTTTTTATATCGTTGTATACAAAATTGAACTCAAGTTTCAACGAATTTAAATCGAAATTAACTGAAATCTCAATGCCGATACGAGATCTTTTCGTATGTGAGGTTTCTAGATTGAACACACGTTCATTGTATAGCATGTATTCTCTGATTTTTCATCGAAATAAAACTATTGCAATGAATCAATAAGTCATAGAGGTGACATGATATATCGATGAAGTGTAAACTGATCAAGTTATACTTCTAGGTAATAGTCAATATCTAGTACTTGTGTCTCATGTATTAGATAGATCAATGATTCAAATAATGTTGACGTTCGATTAATATAGAAGCAAACAAGAAATAGAATAATTTATCTCTAATAGCAATGTTAACTATAGAAAAAGTACCATTATGAAAGAGACTATGTTGTTAGTTTGTCTACACTTTACACATAATTTAGTTTCGATAGCTACTTCAATTATTATAAGAGATGAGATGTTGAATACAGAACGTTGAATGGTAAAAATTCTTATCTTACTACATAAGAAATAGCTGAACCTTATATGAACAGTATTATAAATCATGACTAATATTATTCTTGAGGGAATAATTTTGAAACTTGACGAAACTAATACTTCTTAACATTGACAAGTAAATAACTGACATTCCGTGCCGGATATGAACTGTTCTCTCATATTAAATTATCAATCTTTTATAATTATTTTTTCGTCTTCTAACTTATACATCATTTGAAATCTAATACTTTTATGAAATACTATGTGAACACAACAGACAAGAAACAACTTTGTCTTATTGACATTGACAAAAACGATCGATATGTTAATTCTTACACCAAAGAAATAATAGTTTTAGCTATTCTACATTGAAAGTATCGAATAAGTAGTACACGAAATGAGTTTCACACTCTCATATCTGTCGACAAGGCAAGTAAAAGTCTTGATCAATATTAACTAATCTCATGATGGTTACGTCAGAATAGAAATACTATTTAAAAGAGAAATTTCCTATCGAACAAGACTATAGCTAAACTTCGAAAAAGAACTGCATGCAATTTGTAAAATGAATGATGATAAAAGTCGCACATCTATTATCGAGCATCCGTTATTTTACTCGGTTCATTTCATTCGGGAGAAGAAAAAAAAACGAGAGAGAATGTCGACACGACTGTCTTCTACAAACATTCACATTGATTTATCGTTCTGATAGATAGAATACAACATTTAACATCTAGGTAAAATAAAAATGTCTTCTCTGTCTTATTCATAACAAATCTTTATATTCATCGTATTTAATACAATACAGAAATAGAATAAAGATCTTGTTTCTTGAATATGGGTAGATTTGCTATTAATCATTCTTATTCTCTTGTGAAATAGATTGAATAAATAATAAAAATCACAAATTCCACACTAGATTCAAATTACACTTAGACGTTAAATAGGTTTTTCTTTGACATCAGCAATGTATTTTTATTGGAAAGAACTGAATAATCTATTCATTATTTTGTTGATGGTAATTCATCAATGTTATTCTTTGATAGAGAATTCTAACAAATACTTTCAAAAAAAAAAAAAAAAAAAGAATATCTGAATAAGACTCGGAATCTCTTTCCCACTTATATAATCGATTCTATAGAATATCGAGAATGAGAATAAATCTCAATTGTTTTTCTTTTACTTGTCTTTAATACTATTTGCTATCCGAAACTAGAAGATGTTTTATATTTTCTTTTCTTGTTGTTTTGAATAGAAATATCTTCACTGTTGATGTCTTGATGTAATTATGAAAATCATACTGATATTTAGAATACGAACGAATGATAATTGAGTACTAACTTCCTTTTCTATTTGTAACAGAATTATTCGATGAATGTATGTTTATATTCATTATTTGTATTATAAATGGAAAACGGAAATGTATGAAAACACCAGAGGTGCAGAACCTGTGGATGTGCGTCATCGTGATTTTGTCATTTGGAGAGATGCTTTTCGAGTATTCAACATGTGAAAGTTCGTTTTGTTTTTTTTCTTCCGTTTCACACTGTATGACGAAAGAATCTAGATTTGTAATACTCCATGTTGTATTAAAAAATTGAAAATGATTCATTGAATTCTTTCAAATGTTACGTATGTGTCTCTCTATGAATATGTAGTAAGGTAATGTTGATGCTTAAATACAAATGACTATGTATCATCGATTTTCTTCTTTCTATTCATCAACATCGATCATGTCAGTAGTTGTTACTAGCATAATATTATTTTCAACTTTTCTCTTATATATTGTAATTCGTATTAAATCATCATTACATTCTTTTTCTTGAACATAAAATCTATTTAAATTTATTTTGATTACCTGAATGCTTGAATTATTTTTATTTATGAGAAAAAGCTATTGATTCGTCAACGCTGATACTATCTTAAGAATTTATCTTCTATCTTTTTTTTTTCGTCTTTGTTGTATGTGTATTCCTCTTTTTTTCCTTATTCGATTATATAGTCGATATATAGTCGTAGTGTTAGACCATGCATGAAATGAGTCGCCTTCTTTTTATATTTTTCTGTTGAACATTCATTTATAAGTTGATAAACTAGGGAAATGTCTTCATTAAATTCTATCATTAGATTGTTACACTATCGAATTTTGATGCAATCATTTTTCTATTTATCAATAAAAAGGTAGAATACTGCATGCCTATAACATCTTTCTATTTTTGTTTCGTTTGAGTTAGCTCGTTAATTGTTATTCATCCGTAATTATACTCGAGAAGATTAGTCAACTTCTTCAACTATTCATCTAGTATTCCGTCGTATTCTAATAGTTCAGTGTTTTGTGTGTTTCATTCCCATACGATAGATCTGCTTCACAACATCATTTGAATAGAATACCATGGCGTTTAATGAATTGTGTGTCGCGGCTATATTTATCTCAATGGTATAATCATTTATTCACTTTTAATGTCTTAGATAAAATAAAACAATAAACATGAGTATATTATTAGCTGGTGGACGATCAGCATCAGCTCGACAATTTTCACACGCTGGTCTTCAGGGAATAAGCTATCCAACAGTATGGCCATCCTCAGGTAGTCAACATCGTGATAGTTTATCTCCAATTGCTATAGATCGTGATAGTACGGATTCATTGGGTTTACGTCGTGAAAGTTCGTCGTTTAAAGGTCGACGTCGTGCATTGGATCTATATGGTACTAGAGCTGTTGTCTATACACATGAACAAGTGAAAAAAGCAAAACTATCTGCTGGCGGTTTAATGGGACAAAATACATTCGGGTAGGTAAGACGTACACTTATGAATGAATCGTTCTTTTTTACTTCAAGAAAGAATACATCATGAGATAATGCATTGTAATTAATAAATAGCTTGTTTAGTTTCTATCTTTGGAATATTAAAAAGAAAATCCGTTTCTTTATTTATCTAACTAAATTGATAATTTATAGATGAAACAAGAAATTAAACACCTCAGAGATTTATTCTTTGTTCTAAGATTGTCTTATTAATATCATGTATGAAAATTTTATCGAGTAGTAATATTCCAATAAAATGATATTTTCATTGTTAAAATTAGATTTACGTTGCATATTTTACAAATTCTCAACTTGATGTCTATGTCCGTCTTTCACTAAAAAGATTAATTGAATGAATAATCTAAAATCTCATCGAATTTTGATAGGAACTTAATAGACAACGTGTTTGTTCAGAGCCTAAAGTGTAGAAGAAGAAAAAACCTTCTTAGTACAATCTCGTTCGTATTAGCGAGAATACTCAACGATTCTGTAACTAATAGCTACGATAAGTAATCGAGAGGGTAGGGAGTCGGGAAGACGAAAACATTTCATAGAAATCTTACAATCAATATGTTTTTTTCGAAAATATATCTCTATTGAATATCGTAGTTGGTATTCTACTCTAAAATGTACATGTTCCTTCAAGCGTATTCATTTTCTTCATTTACATTATTGATCGATAGCATCGAAAATCTGGCACTTGATACAGAATAAAAACTGTTGATGAAATAACTATTTAGTTATTCTGCAATATAAGGCAAGCATTACAAAACGCATACACATAAAAAAAAGAACTATTTCTAATCAGATTTATGCAAAATGTTGACATGTTTTGTAGTATCTTGCGATTCAGTAGACCTACATGTTGAATGTTTTCTATGTTGTGAGAATACTATTATGGTATATTCTATTGATCATTAGCGAAATAGTTCAGATTTCTAAAATTGAGAAGAACGCTCGAAGATTATCTCAATGTCTAATTTGATGTTTTTTTTACATAGGTTCAATCTATAGTGAAACAATTAAGTTCTTCTATCGATCTAATAGTGGTTTCTACATCATCAGTTTTATTTTCAAACATGCGCAAAGTTCAATTTTTTCGTAAAAGAAGGAATATAAATGACAGTTCTCTTACAAACTATGATAATAATCATTCCCAGTTGATTTACATCTTGATGATCTCATTTTCATAATCACATCAAACAAGATATTCAATCGAATTAAAAGAATGCTACTGCAATGCATACGAAGTTTTATCCATAAGCCGTAGTTTAAACAACTGCATAGTTATTCATTTGATGATTGAAGTCATTTTTAAATATTGAACAAACACTAGTCAAATAGATTATTGGATTTTCCTCGATCCTTAACTTCATTAGAGATTTCAAATTAAATGTTTAGTCGATTATCGATCTATTTCATATCTTGATAAGACAGAAAATGTGGACTCGTGTTAATAAGATACTAGAGATATTGTGGTATAACAATTTGCCTCGTCGTTTTCTTTTTGTTTCATTTTTCTTCTTACATAAACGAATTAATATAATTGATGTCTAACTATCTATTATTTGTTTTGACGTTGCTTCAAACGTCTATGCAAATTTAATCTAACGAAAGAATGACAAGTCGATCTCCAGCTTTTAATAAGTTTAACACACGAAGTTATCGTTTCTTGCGCTATAGTAGAGCTTGTTGTAATTTCATTAACACATGATGGACTATCGTGTTTATCTAGTTCATCGTTCAAAAAAAAAACAAAAAAAGAAAAAATTTACACTGTATTCTAGTTCTTGATGGAACAGTGTACTACTCTATGTCAACATTTTATACGTTCGAAAAATATTCATTTATCGATTTAATCAGTCACTTGAGTTGAGAAGAAGAAAAACTTCCGGTCGTATTCTAACATAGTAGTATGTCATTGGCAGTTGCTGAAACGTTTCATAGTTCCGTATTGCACGTGACTATATTTTTCACAGTAAGCTTCTTTTTTTTTGTCAACATTATTTGCTCCTACTTTAAAAATTTGAAGAACATGTCGCAAAACTGATATGTAATGAGATCATAGTGAGATTAAATTTGTGCATCAATCTCAATTTATGATATCATTTTCCTATAAGACGAATGCATAGAAAATATGTGATGAATCTCTATGAATCATCTTGTTTCCTAAAAATTTTGAAAATTTGAATACAAATTCTTGTAAATGTGATTGACTATTCATCATAATGCTTAAGGTACGGCCAATCCAAAAAACGTATTCGGACACATGAAGCAACCCTCAGCCTTCTTTCCAATCGATATTGTGGTGAGAGTATTCAACTGGTACGAAATTTTCAATACTAATCCGGAATTCTATGTTGGTCTTCATTGTAAGAGTATGATACAGCACTTTTTAAGTGAAGAAAATTGATGAATATAGTCTAATGTTCCACACTCTGTATAAGGCCCCACATTGTGACATAGTTTTTCACAAGAAAAAGAAATAATATCAATACAAGGACGGTCAACGCAGAATTTTCGATTTGGAAATGAACCATTATTAAATCTTGTTTGATGAATTGACTCCTTCAAAAATCATCATTTAAAACTCAAAATGTTCACCTTAGTCTCTCCGTGAGAGGAAGGCTGAGGATAGACTTAGATGTCCGGATACTTATTGGACTAACTGTAGATTTTTTCATACATGGAAGAATGAAGTTCGATATTTTGTTTGTGAATATCTCTAGTATGAACAAGACTAGACACTTGTTCAAAAGTTGAAACTATACTATACTCTAAATATTGGTTGAGCAGGTGAAAAACATTTGTATTGAGCTAGAGTTTTTATTTATGTGAAGCCTATATTACCAATATATTTCTCTACAGATCTACACTAGGTTAATGATTCTAAATTATTCCGTTCATGAGTTATGAACGGTTTGAAATCGGTTGCCCTCAAAGATACTGAGTTCGCTAGTCATGTTTGTTTTTAGTTTTGAATCAATGTGATGTTCAAAAGACAAGATCAGATAAATCCTCAGTCTAAGATTAAAAACTTTTGAATAGATTCAATTACAAACATCGTAATCCATCGTAGTAATTTTCAATCAAGTTTCAACTCTTCAACAGGATTCTAGTTATATTCATACTCCACATATCTAAAAACAAGATATTGAGTTTCATTGTATAGATTTCGTGAAAATCTATGTGTACGTTAACGGCTGACTTAAGAACAGCATCAGTTGAATAATGACCAAGCAAAGTCAATGCCAACTCATGCAATCAATCATTCGATATTATTCAGATGTTCATGTTAATCAAAGTTTTGATCATTGTTTGTACAATTGCAAGCAAAGATACTGAAAGCAATACAATCTCCTAATATGTCAAGCTCAATTTTCTTTTCTTTACACATCGTTGAATGTTAAATAATTGTGACTCGAATTTTTCAATAAGTATAGATATTAGGGTATGCGTGACATACATACTTCGATAAATATCACGAATTTCAAAGTTCATAGGACAATAGAAAATATTGAAAAAATGATTAGAGTTATTTTTATACGTACCAATAAATGTTGGTATGCAGACACGTAAGGAAATTTACAACGACGTAATAATTAAGTTCACACGAAAAACAAGAAGGCAAAGAGTATAATCGTAGAAAGGAAAGTAGAGAAAAATCAGTTGTACATGTAATGAAATCTTCTTAGTTACTGACAGGTTTAATAGAAAAATATCTGTTGGTACAATCCCTATGAGATTATGATGGCAAATATGATGGAGTTATTCGTATTGTTAAAAATCAGTGATTAATCAACATATCTGTTTTGATGTATGACTTCCTCTCTATTGTTCATGCATATTAATGAATAAGAATAGTGATGAAAATAAATTCGAATCTTTATGAAAGCAAAAAACAAAACAACTAACACACGTTATCTTGTCGTGAATTTTAATTTCACAATAATGTCAATGAAAACAATGGCATAAAAGAACTTCTAGATTACATATGACACACATTATTGAAATTGTGAAATGATACTATAGAAAATTCAAAGATATAGAGCCTATAGTTGCACTAAACAATTATACATATTTGAATTCCATCAAGTTTCAATTGTCGCTAGTAGTACTTTCAAAATAATCTTTACATAAACGAAACAATTTATCGAATTATTCCGTATTTAATAACTAAATAATAGCATCCTTCAAAACTTTGGATTTTGTTGCATGCTAGAGAAAAAAACAAGCGAACACTCACGCACAACCACAACTATTTATATCTGCCAAGTCTTTCGATTCACGTCATATGCAACGTCTTTTTCTTCTATAGCATGGCATCGGCTCACTTTTTTTGCAGCTGATCACTTTCCTATTTATTATTTCCGTGTTTGAGTATCCATAGACTTAAGTTTTCATGCTCATCTCACTGGGTTTGTTTTTGAAGAGAGATTAAATATGTGCTTTCATTCATCGTTTCATCATATGTTATTTGTGTATGTTGTTGACATCATCATCATCGCCATCTCGTGATGGTAATAGTTTTAAAAGATTGATAAATGAATAAGAAAACTTTTAATGATTATTGTTAGGTACAACAGTATTAACCAACATGACAGATGCAGATTGTACTTTTCTTTTTTCTAGTTAAGTGAACTGACTGTTATTGCGTTTCTTTTGTATTAATTATTCATTTCTTGACTACATTAAAGAAAATACTAGTAAATAGAATTCAAAGTAAAAAATTTATTTTTCCGTGCCATTAGTTATTCTCCTAACAAAACTAATATTCAACCTAGCTGTCATGATCTGCAAAAAATCTACGAAGCGAAAGTTGTTGCTGATCTTTGTTTTTTCTCTTATTTAGAAACGAAGATTTCTTGAAGATTTTAATTGATTATCATTAAGATTTCATCTACGATGAGATAGATAAAATGACACTTAATAGAAGTTATCTTATTTTTCAACATTGTCTTTTTCATCTATCAAAACTTGTTACTCATTGATTCTTTGAAAATCAATACTATTAATGTATTTACATTCATAATAATAATAATACTAATAAATCATCTTATACATACACGAACTTTATGTATTATTCAACCAGAAACTGTCACATATTATTCTTTTTTCTTTCTTTTTAATTATATCGTACGACATCCATTATTCGTGCAAGGATTGTTGTCATCAACATTCATATCGATATTATCTGTCATCTATGTCGTAGTTATTTTTATTTATATATCAATAAAGTGAGAGAGAGAGAGAGAATGAAAGAGACAAATATTTTAATTGTAATTATTGTTCATAAATATGTTACAAATACTAGCTCTTCACATCTATTGATCATGTTTCAAATTTCATGTCAACAGAATGATTATAGATATAAGATTATATCAACATCGATGTCAATTGCTTTTGTAATTGATCTAACTATTTATGCATATCTTTATGACAATCATTTTGTACTTGACTCATAGTTTAACAGAAAATACAAGCGAGAGAATTTGTTTATTCCATCTCTAATCACATGAAGAATTTTTATTGTTTTGCTAAATAATATAAAATTGAGTTATGACAATGATGATGAACACCCTAGAGTACACTTTTTATGCCAAGTAACATGAACTCGTAGACAATAATAGAAAAACAAAATGAACATGCACTTGAATAATTGTCGTTAGCTACTAAACTATTTAATCAACAACATTAGACAAATAAATAATGCACACCCTCAAGTTCGTTCGATGAATGTTTAATATTAAAAAGCAAAAAATAAGAGATGTGAATATTAAGAAGATTGTAATGATTTGATTGTCACTTATTATTATAAATATATATGTATTTTCTTAAGTAACATTGAGTCATTAGATAAAAACCTTCTTGTTTTCTCTCGAGTAGTTCAAGATTCACCCTAAGGACACTTCAAGAACCGTTAATGTCACACTCAAGATCAATAAGATAAAACCGACATGTTTTTTGCATGCTTCTATTTCGATTGCCTGTCTTGTATTTATGAATTCTTTTCCGTTGCTTAATTATACCGTGAAATAGCAACAACGAGAGAAAAAAATGGAGTTACACTCTTGCCTATTCTTTTCTCCTATAAACTACAAAATTGATCATCCTGTTCGGTTGTTCATATCGACATTGAATACTTATGTAAGTCTTAGTTTCATTTTTGCGCTTAAGTTCTGTTGTTCATTCAATTCAGTTGGGGAATCACGTCAAAAGAACGAGAAAGAAAGGGTTGGCTTTGTTCCGTTTTGCTTTTCTTGTATGATAGAGAAGAAGCAAAAAAAAACTAGAGATTGTTGAACGTCTTTTTCTCTTTCTCGTCAGTCGTACGGAGAGTAAAGTCGTGTGTGTCAACAGCATTTATTCTTCGTTTTTACTGTAGACCGCCTGTTCTCCTTTCTCTTTTTGCTGTGTATGTGTGATGTTACTTGCCATTATATTGCAACACCCATGTTTCCTTTTCACTGAGACCGAGAGACGATAGATAATCGTATAAATTTCAAGGCCCTAAATCATGGGCGACTATAGCAATGTATCTGCCATGATCAGGGCACTGAAAGAAGGTGGCAATACGACATCGGCGACCGGCGGCGATCCGCATAGTCTTCATTCGACTCGAAGAGGTGCATGGAAATCAAAATTGAAAGACTATGCTCAAAAAATCAATGCGTCCCATGATCGATCGTTATTTATATTTTCAAAACATAACTGGATTCGAAAACGAGCCAATGCTGTTATTGAATGGAAGTAAGTTTCCTTTTGAAATAAGAGAAAAAAAAGTTGATTAATTAATTAATTAATTAATTAAATCTAGTCCATTCGAATACATGGTGCTATTAACAATTATAGCTAATTGTATTGTTTTGGCACTCGAAGAACATTTACCCAACGAAGATAAAACCAAAGTTGCTAGATCATTAGTAAAAGAATAGAAAAGAAATCATTCATATGAAAAAGTCATTTTATTTATTAATCTGTAGGAAAAAACAGAAATTTATTTTCTTGGAATATTTTGTTTTGAAGCTGCTCTTAAAATAATTGCATTGGGATTTATGTTACATCGTGGTTCATACTTACGAAGTCCTTGGAATGTAATGGATTTTGTTGTTGTCGTTACAGGGTATTGAAAATAAGTATTGATTTTAAAAATTTGATTTTCTTACTGTATGTCGTTTTCTTTTTTTCTTGTTCATCAATTTAGCTTGGCAACAATTAGTATTAAAAAAAATAGTTCATTCGATTTACGTACACTACGTGCTGTACGTGTACTTCGACCACTTAAACTTGTCTCAGGCATTCCAAGTATATTATGATTTATAAATTAAAAACATTTCAATTAAAGACTATCCTATGTAATTTAGGTCTTCAAGTGGTGCTTAAGTCTATATTAAAAGCAATGGCTCCATTGTTTCAAATAGCTCTTCTTGTTCTTTTCGCCATTGTTATCTTTGCTATAATTGGTCTTGAATTATATTCAGGAGTTTTTCATACAACTTGCTTTTATGCTAATAGAACAGGTCAGTAATCATATACGTTTATATTTAACTCGGAAAACTATCGGAAATGACTTAATTTGAGATATTCATTCATGTATTCATCCTTTTTTCTTTCCGTGCTGTTTTTTTTTTATCTCGTTTTCATATTGTCTTGAGTTAGAAGAAAGACGGAAAGCTTTAGAATTATGACAATTGTAAGATTTCTTTGTGCTAATAGAGGCAAACAAATATTGATTATTATTCTTCTAATAGAATTAGATACATCCTTTTTCTTCCATTAACAGTCATAGATTCAAGTATGTGATGAATCATTTTATGCATCAATAATTTTTTCAATACTAAATATTTCTATTCGTCATAGTCATAGAAGTGTTCATGTCAACATGAATTAATTAACACTATTAATTGTTAAAAGATAATAATTTACTTTACAATTAAAACAATTATTAGAAAGTAAAATTTCAACTTAATACATATGTTTTAAATCAAAAACACATTGAATAAATTAAATTATGATTTATAATCGTACATAGAGATGATTAAATATTGAAAGAAAGAAAGAAAGAAACGTACTATCGTTCAGTTATTCATATGTGACATTACTTTTAGACTTGAAATGACATTTTCAATGTAAACTAAATGAATGATTCAACATTAAAAGCAATCATTGAGTGACTTCTGATTGTCAATGCTTTAATGTTTTTCTTTTAATCACAAAGCTGCACTACCGCATCAATAATTTTTTATTGCCCAGAGTGAATGGCCTTAAAATCTCATTGTCATCGTCGCAAAGAATAGAGTGCAGTTATTATATTAGGAAAACAGTGAATTTCCATTTTTATAGAATAAATATAAGCCGGCATAATGAAGCTTAGTTTTGAACTTCACTGCTAATCCATTCCACATAAATCTACTCAATAAATTCTATTAATTTTCCACTTTCGCATGATATATATATATATATATATATACTTTTTTTTGTTGCTAATATTAATCGACAAATCTTTTTCTACAATACTTTCATATTAATTGGTGAAAAAGTTATTTTCACAATCGCGTTTTCTCACGAGAATCAATAGAATAATATTACTATCGATCATGCTTTTCTTTTTTGACGAAGTCAATATAAAAAAAAAACAAACAAGTTAAACAAAAGTCGCCGAATTTCTCTAAGAATATTTTCTTTTCTATTTTCTAGCTGTTGACAATGATAGCGAAGATCGTAAGTTAATTTGTTTAATCACATTATCCATGTTGCATGTATATCTCTATCTATGTTATCAGTGATGTACAAAGTTGATAATGATCAAGCTACAACATGTGGAGTACCCGGAGGTAATCAAATCAAAAAAGAAAATAGAAAAACTTCGTTCTCAAGTCGCTCTCTTGCTTTTTACTGAAGTGATGATCGAATAAGAATATGTTAAAGTAGATATGATAATTGACAACACCTTGACAAAATTCCTTTCCTTTTTGTCTCACATCAAGTTAGATGTGCTACGAATCTATGATATCAAATTGACATTTTAGCAACTCCATCCCTCAGCGATCTTATCAACCAAATGTCACAAACATGAGTAGCAACGTCTCTCTGTAATCAAAAAACTTTGTTAATATGTCACCTACGGTTTTTTCCAACAATCAGAATAGTGATCTATTGAAATGCATCATCAATGTAAAAATTCCAAATGGAATCATTCTTTCTCTGAGATATTCGTCTGTTGATCTAGTTCAAGACATGTTTCGAATAATTATTATCTCATCGTATATCCATTTAGATAGAATCTCGATGAGTCAATCAAAACTTGTAAAAGATTCGAATTTTCAAGATAATCCTCTCAGGAAGACATGTGAATTAATTATCAAGACCGGAAGAACTTGTTTCGAAACTTTCTAGTTCATTTTTCAATCAAGTACAATCTTTTTGTTTTTGTCTTGTCTTACAAACTTATTGCTCTTTCAATGGTATGCATTGTTTGAAGAGTGTCGAAATTTTATCACGACAATATTTTTCAAGAAAAGAAAAAGAAATCAAACATTCACAGCAACACATCACTGAAGCGCTCATAGAAAACAATTTCAATTCCTATTAGACATGAACCATATGGGAAAAGCTTCATTTGGTTTTTGCTCTTCACAAATTGATTTTTATCATGCAGAATTTTTCTCATCTTTCGTTTGTGTTGATAAATACAGATCGATGATGGTTGCTATTGTTGAGAACTATGGTGTTTACACTTATCTCTTTTTAATGTTGACACACATAGACACGACATCCTTATTATATTTCCCTATTATTAGTTAGAAGTTGACTGTGATTGGCAACAACAGGATACATCGTGTTTCCAATGTAATCCCATAGGAATGACCATAGGGGCCATTCGTCTTCTTTTCTTTTTCCTGTTGCATTCGCACTAATGATTTCTATTAATTAGAACCTATATGGGGTTGGCTAAATATCAAGCACGGTGTATTTACATGTAATATACCAAATGAATCTCTTGTTTGTCGTGAATATTGGGAAGGTCCAAACAAGGGCATCACTAGTTTTGATAATATTGTTTTCGCTATGCTTACTGTCTTTCAATGTATAACGATGGAAGGATGGACACAAGTACTTTATTGGGTAGGCAAAATATGAACGAAAAATAATACCTTTCAAAAACAATTTGTATACATAGACAAATGATGCAGTAGGAACTTTATTTAATTGGCTTTATTTTGTACCATTAATTATACTTGGTTCATTTTTTATGCTTAATCTTGTTCTCGGTGTTTTAAGCGGGTAAATCTAAGTTCATGGTTGAAAATAATTTTTCTATTTAGAATTTTATTTTATTTTTTTTTAATAGTGAATTTGCTAAAGAGAGAGAACGTGTAGAAAATCGTCGTGCATTTGTTAAAATTCGTCGCCAACAACAAGTTGAAAGAGAATATAATAATTATATTGAATGGATTAATCGAGCTGGTAGTTTCATCTATTCTTAGAATATGATATCTAGTTTTAGTTTATATTTTACTTCTTTAGAGGATGTCATTTTAAACGAAGAAAGAACAACCGAACTAGAACGACGTGCTATTCATGAAGGTATGCATGTATAAAATTTGTCAAGTTCTATTAGATTTTTCTTTTGTTTGTCATCTGTTCTAGCTCGAAAATATGCAGCATTAAAAAGAGTACGACATCAACGAGCAGGCAAACAACAAAGCATCGATGATGATGAAGAAGATATTGGTATGTATGGAAAATAGAAACATCTTGTTTCTTTTTTTTTCTTCATTACAAACGACTATTCTGTGTCATACATGTGAGAGAACTTCCGTTCGTTCAGCCGTAGGCTATGTGCCTCGATCTGAATGTGTCAGATAGTATGCGGACTAAGTGCATGACATATATGAACTTAATGGTAGACTTTAATCATGTAAAATTACTTCTTGTCTACAATTATTTGTGATAGAAGATATTAATAAATACATGATCTAATTTCGAACTGTAAATATCTGTCGATGAAAATGTATTGTTCCAATATGAGATTCACTGAATGAACTCGTATTCTTCTAGTGACTAGGTTTTCACTTATTTGGAATAGTTGACCTAATATGAACGCAATATCGTAAGTGTCTTTAAAATCAATAAATGACATACGTTTTGAAGATACTTGTCATCTTTTCAAATAAAACAATAGCAGCTTAACAAACTTTCATATTAGTACATAAGTGTCAATGAATACATAAAACCTATCAATAATATTTTTTGCTTTCATGTTAGGATATGCTATCGTTTTTCTTTTTTATTAATGAAAAACATTCATAAATGTTCTTTAAAAATGTGAGTACTTGACTCAAGTGCTTATATATATATATAGGAAATAATATTGTTCATTGTCGTCGTTCGTATTTTCATTACCTCATATAAGTAGATAAACAAAAATATATAATTTCTAGTATTCATATCCTATGAAGCTTTAAAATACCGGTTCTCAAATAAAAATTGAAATGATATTAAGTTGGTTTTTTTCTCTTCTGAAAATGTCGATTTTGCGCACATAAAGACATCTCACCAATGATGATCATTCATACTCAACAGCACTCACAAGACTAATTCAAAATACTGGAAGTGTAATAAACTATCAGAGACTATGATTAAATATCATGTACGATCAAGGAAATAGAAATATAATTCAAATTCATGTCATTCTCATAAGAAGTTATAATTGTCTAATTAAAAATCAAAGCATTCATTCAAGAAAAAAAAATAATTAAAACGAAGAGAGCTTCATCTATAGACACATTTATGAGTCCAAAGTATTTCTACGAAAAAAACAATTAAAAATTCGAATCTTAAGAAATATATAATAATTAAAAAAGATGTGATGATGAGAACCTATAAAGACATGACCTTTATTTTGCAAAATATATTTTATTTTAAAGACAATGCATTTAATCGTGGCCGCGGAACGGGTATTGAACGAAATGATCGACCACGAACATTTTCTCGTCGATGGCACATTCAACAACGTGTCATTAAGTAAGAGAAAAATGTTCAAATCGTGACATAAAATACAAGTATTAAATATTTAACTAGAAGTAAAATTCGTATTCTGGTTAAAACTCAAGCATTTTATTGGGCTGTGATTGTACTGGTTTTTCTCAATACAGCATGTGTTGCCATTGAACATGATGGACAAAAGCAATTTCTTACTGATTTTTTATGTATGTTCATTGACGTAGATCGATATCTTGTTTTCTAGTTGAATATCTTTTTGCTTTTGAAGATATTGCCGAATTTGTATTTCTTGGTTTATTCGTTTTTGAAATGCTTTTCAAAATGTATGGTCTTGGTGTTGATCAATATTTTGCATCATCATTTAATATATTTGATTTTGTTGTATGTATTTCGTTGTTGGAATTGATTCTTTCTTTTTTTTTTCTCATGGAAATTCTATCTTGCATATTCTAGGTTATTGTCGGTTCAATATTTGAAGTCATATGGACACATTTCAATCCTGAAGAATCATTTGGTGTATCAGTTTTACGTTCGTTACGTTTACTGAGAATTTTTAAAGTTACTCGGTTAGTATAATTTAGATAGGATGTAAAAATTTTAAAAATTTATTTTTCTTCAAACAAACTATTTCAGTAATTGTTCGATTACTTTGTCTCAATAATTCAATTGATTCTTATTAGTAATCACTAATCTAATATATTTATCACGAAAAGAACCTATTAGAGAGAGAGTGTGTGTGTATGTGTGTCATGAAAAAGAAAATCAAGTCTTGATATTGATGTAACTTTCTAGATTTCATGACAGTTGAAAATAGATTCTCGCTTAATAATTTGATCGAGTACAATAGAATAATGAATGTGGAAAGAAAATTCTTTTTTTTCCTCATTCGTACTCTTGTTAAATAAAATAAATGATCGATTTTTTGCATTAACTTACTGACTTCTATAGTGAAGTGAAAATTATAAGAAAACGAATACTTAATTAAAAATTTTATCATCTATCCTCATGAAAGTCAACTCTAATCATAGAATCGAATAGCTAACAATTAAAAAATATACTAAAACTCTTGAAAAAAAGCTCATCAGATTATGAAAAGGAATAAAACCTTGACGTCTACTTATAATATGATCATGTCAATTAGTAAAGATTTTAATTGAAAAATTGTCTTATGAATTAAAGACTTTAGCTGATCGGATAAGAACAAATGATTAACAATCCAAAGTAACTGCTGTAATAGAAAAAAAGATTGTTTTAACTTTTGGAAACATGTTAGATAATACAATGTTAGCTATGAATTTTCGAAATATTAATAATATTTCGAAAAACGTTTGCCAATGTATTCTTATGTTGTATTTTATTTTATAGACATTGGGCATCTCTTCGTAATTTAGTTGTATCACTGTTGAATAGTATGCGATCGATCGTTAGTTTACTGTTTCTTCTCTTCTTATTTATTCTAATATTTGCATTATTGGGTATGCAATTGTTTGGTGGCGAGTAAGAAAATGTTGTATTTTTCGAATTTCTTTCCTATGATATTTCTATGGAATAGGTTCAATTTCGAAGATGAAACACCATTACAAAATTTTAATAAATTTGCTACTGCACTTATTACGGTCTTTCAAGTAAAAATTTTGTAACTTTCATGATTTTACTTTTCGTTGACTGAAAAATTATCGTACTAGATTTTAACTGGTGAAGATTGGAATGAAATCATGTACAATGGTATTATATCTCAAGGTGGTCCCAATGGTAAAGGCATGATCTATTCACTTTATTTCATTATTCTTGTTTTATTTGGCAATTGTAAGATGATTTTATTGTATTAAAAAGCGATTTGAAAATAATTCTTTTCATTAGATACATTACTTAATGTCTTCTTGGCTATTGCTGTTGATAATTTAGCTAATGCACATGAACTCACCAAAGATCAAGAACAAGAACAAGCAGCTGAAGAAGAAGTAAGAAATAGTATTGGATAAAAGTATTGAATGAAATTCAACGAATTATAAAAATCAATTTTTAGAAACGTGAACGTGAAAATAAAGATGTTGATTCAATGTTCAAATTAGGTTCCTCACCAACGGATACAACAGCAACAACTTCACCGGCTATTAAATCCAAAAAGCAAGATCAAGAACCATTGATAAATAAAAGTAATGCTCGACAAGCAACAAAAAAAGACAAGATTAACAACGAAGTTACACCAGCTGTTGAACAGCCAGTTAGTCCAACGAAAACTTCCAAAGGCGACGATTTCTTGGATAGACATTTATTTCAAAAAGCTGATCTGGATTACATACCCGGTCTAGATTATGACATTGGCCCAGTTGTTGTTCCAAGTTCGATTTTCATTCTTTCTCTATCTGAATACAAGACAAGATTTTCATTTGTCATTGTAGCATTGAATAATTTGCCTGGTCTTGACGATCCCGAAGCAGCAAAAGCTCGTGCTCAAGAAGAAGCCAAAAAGAAAGCAGCTGCAGCAGCAGCTGAAGCCGAAGCGAAGAGAAAAGAACAAGAACGTGCTATCAAACCAATTCTTCCATCCAGCTCAATGTTTATCTTCAGTAGTACTAACCCGTAAGATCAATCATATACTCAAATCTAGATTAGTTGTATCATTGAAAGCTAAAGAACTCTTCGATCGTCTCTTGTCTCTACAAGAGTAACAACATCGTTCGCATCCTTAGTATTGTTTCGTTGATAAAATTTGTTCACTCTTCTAGAATGTAAACCTCGCAGTCATACTACTTCCCTGATTTTTTGAAAATTTATCTCCGTAGGATCACATACACGTCATCATCGACGTTTTGTTTGATTATACTCAATGTTTCTTAAAAAATTGATGGATTTATCTAATTTTTGAAACCAATTACTTTATCATAAGTGATGATTACAAGTACTTCGCCGATATCTATTTCATACTGTTTCTGATTGTCCGTAGCGTGATGCAGAGAAATGGTTTGAGTGCTGATAGAAATGCGATTGTCGCTAGAAGCAAACGAAAATGTAATAGTGAGGGATGCCCCGTGCCTGAGGAAAAGATAATGCATAGTTGCACAGAGCGATGCAGCTTTCATCGCGAACTATAGTACTAAGATAAGACTTAAAATGTCCTGATATAGATATATCAAAATTCCTGATCTCTGCATTAGTTTCCATAGTGAATAGAAAATATTATATTTGGTTCTATTTAATTTTAATTTAATAGGATTCGTCGATTCTGTCATTTTATTGTTACTCTTCGTTATTTTGATTTGCTTATTATGATTGTTATATGCCTAAGTTCAATGTCATTGGCTGCTGAAGATCCTGTACATGAAAGTTCTAGACGTAATTTAGTACTCAACTATCTTGATTATGCATTTACAGGTGTATTTACCATTGAATTATTACTTAAGGTTTGATGAATGGTTTTTTTTTCTCAGAAAACAAGACCATCAATTCATTCTTCCATTTCAGATTGTCGACTTAGGTGTTATATTTCATGAAGGCGCTTATTGCCGTGATATATGGAATTTACTTGATGCACTTGTTGTTATTTGTGCGTTAGTTGCTTTCGGTTTCACGTAAAAGAAGAATTCTCGAATGAAAAGCAATTGTCACAAAGTATGTTTGCCTTTTCTTTTTGTAGGGAAAACGGAGCTGGAAAAAATTTAAATACAATTAAATCATTACGTGTTCTTCGTGTACTTCGTCCATTGAAAACAATAAATCGTGTACCAAAATTGAAAGCTGTATTTGATTGTGTTATTACATCGCTATCTAATGTGTTGACTATATTGTAAGTGACGTTTTTGCTCTTAAATATCTCTCTATTCTAAATGTTGTTTTGATTTCAATGACTCTTAGAATTGTCTATATGCTATTTCAATTTATTTTTGCTGTTATTGCTGTACAATTATTTAAAGGAAAATTTTATCGATGTTCTGATTTATCGAAATTGACTCCTGAAGAATGCCAGTATGTATATTTATTTATGAATATTATTTTCGTCTTCATGTTTATCGATGATATTTATTTTCAGAGGATACTATTTTGATTTTGGTACTGGTAAACGTAAACCAGAATGTCGAGAACGAACATGGGAACCGTATGATTTTACATACGATAGTGTTCCACAAGCTATGTTAACTTTATTTACTGTTCAAACAGGTGAAGGATGGCCAACGTAAGTTCTTGATTTTGATTTTCTAGTAGAAGAAGGAGTTGGGTGGAGTAATATTGAACATTGATTTTAAAAATCTTATGATTTGTGCTTACTCAATCGAATAATTTTTAGTGTATTACAACATTCAATTGATGCCACTGGTATAAATCGTGGCCCACGACCAAGTCATCGTCTTGAAGTTGCAGTATTTTATGTGGTTTATTTTATTGTATTTCCATTTTTCTTCGTCAACATATTCGTTGCTTTGATTATTATAACGTTTCAAGATCAAGGACAAAAAGAATTGGAAGAAGCTGAAATAGATAAAAATCAAGTTCGTTTTATTCATTGATAAATCATTGTTGTTTCTTCTACATGTGTTTCATAACATATATTTAGAAATCATGCATTGATTTTGCATTAAATGCTAAGCCTATACAACGATGTAGACCTAAACAAGAAGGTTCATTACGTTATCGAATATGGTTATTGTGTACGTCATCATATTTTGAATTTTGTATTATGGTTATGATTGCATTGAATACATGTGTACTGATGGCAAAAGTATGTTGAAAATTTTTCTGATTGAAATCTAGTTTTTTTTTTCTCTCGTTCTATGTTTAGTATTACAGAAGTCCGCCCGCTTATAATGATATATTAACCTATGCTAATACAACTTTTACTGCTCTATTTACTGTTGAAAGTATTTTAAAGATATTAGCATTTGGTTTGAGAGTATGTAAAAATGAACAATTTATTTTATGAAAAAGAAAAAGATGCTAACGAATATAAAATTATTTTAGAATTATTTTCATGATAAATGGAATGCATTCGATTTTATTACAGTACTTGGTAGTATTGCTGATGTACTAGTGACTGAATTTCGAGTAAGCATTATAGATATCATTTATGTATTCATGACATTTTCTTTATGTTTGTTTTTAATAGTTTAGTGGCAAAGCTAACGTTTCTGTAACTGCTGGTCCACAGAAACACAAGGTAAGATGATAGTAGTACGTCAGAAAAGTCAAATCCAAGGATTCTATCTATGTTGACATGAACGAATCATGATGATGGTTTGAAACTATTCTACAATGTGATTGTTGATTTCGGATGTATGACTAGCATTTATATTTTCCGAGGAGTCCTACTATTAATAAGATTGATCGAGTTGATTTTGAATTCGTGTACTAGTTTGTTTTATGATGATTTGTTCGATAGGTTCGAATCAAAGATTATCTACAAAACCACGAATTCAAACACGTCTTGAGCCATTTGGTATATTCAACAAATGAAGGATATTGAAAGTAATCGATATGAAATATCAAGATACGTTTGGCTTTGTGCCTATTCTACATCGAAATGTTGCATATCCTTAGATCGATAAAAAAAACATTAGACAAAAGTTGCCGATGAACATTTGATTCTAAGATTGGAAAACTTTGTAGGTCAGTCTTAGAACTCAGATATCATCAACTTTCGGATTCAGTTAAAATCAAAGATGATCCTTGAAGAAAGAATGTTTGCAACTGATAAATTGTTTTCGAGTTGGATTTTCATTCATCATGTAGTCCTTAATAAGTTTCGAATACTCATTACATTTGTTCTAATTTAGATTTAGTAGACAATTTCCATAGAGACGACCTTAAAGAATATTTAACATGTCTTCTTCACTTCTATCGTGAGATTTGAAAGTGTTCATGTTTCAAATTACACTTGATCGATATGATGACATTGACTATAGTGTTTCTTCTTGAACACCTGCTTTGATAAATCCGAACCTAGGTGATAGTCAATACGTACGATCAGGACTGTCCGACATCCCAATAATCGAAATTTCCTTCTTTTATTACGAAAAATTAGAATTCTATTCTTTTTAAATCAAATAATGTTCTCCGTGTATGAACGTATAAGGATCTATATGATGTACATGATTCGAACTTGAATACAATTAATCAGTTGAAAAATTTCATACATCAGTACAAACCGGTTGTTCAATCACTAAGAGGCTGGCATTTCAAATACGATGTCATCGATATTAGGAAATACATAGAGACTGTGTGCTAATGGAGGAATGGGAAGCTTCTATGACTGTCGTTTCTTTATATATATATATATATATACAAGTCATTATTTTTGATGTTGCTTTCTGATCAATGTTTCTTTTCATAGAATACATTACTTAATTTGGGTTTTCTTCGTCTATTTCGTGCTGCTCGTTTAATTAAACTTTTACGACAAGGATACACAATACGAATTTTACTTTGGACATTCATCCAATCGTTTAAAGTAAAATTGAATTTGGTTATCGTGTTTTTTTTCTCTATTTCAATAGACAATTTCGTATTTATATTTAGGCATTACCTTATGTCTGTCTATTAATAGCCATGCTTTTCTTTATCTATGCTATTATTGGCATGCAGGTATGAATAAATCTATTGTAACGTCTTTGAAGTGATTAGTTAAACTAGTGAATGAGTTTTTAAAAAGCAAAAAAGAAAATTTCATTTACGCTACAGATGTTTGGAAATGTAAAAACCGATCATGTATCGACAATGAATCATCACAATCATTTTCAGAACCTTTTGCAAGCTATACTCGTCTTATTCAGGCAAGGGTTAAAAAAAAAACGAAAATCTCTAGATGAAATTAGATCATATTTATTTTATCTTTATTATTTTAATTTTTTTCCTTCTATTTATAATCTAATTATAATTTTTTGTTCTGTGATAGTGAAGTTTTCAGTCTTTGATTTTTAAATAGTATTATTTTTCTTTTAATTCCCTTGCATGCTATTTAGTTATGATTTCATATGTATTTTCTTTCCAAATAAGGTTTTTGGTAATGTCCGTCATGACTCGGGAAAATCCGAGATAACTCGACACAATAATTTTGCCAATTTTTTTTATGCTTTGATGCTCTTGTTCAGGTATATGTGACTATTGTTCGCTGATATTTATATTTTGCTTTCAATGGTGCTTGTTTGTTATTCCTATCTATGATAGCGATTTCTTTTTTTCATTTATATAATCAGATGTGCAACAGGTGAAAGTTGGCAAGCAGTTATGCTAGCATGTAAAGCTGGTGTTGAATGTCAACCACCATACAATAGTAAATATCCAGTTAAAAGTGCAAATAAATGTGGATCTGATTTTGCATACCTTTACTTTTGTTCATTTGTTTTTTTTTCATCATTTTTGGTAAGTATAAAATTTAAAAATAAAATTCATCTATTTCAATCAATTACATTTTAAATTAGATGTTGAACTTATTCGTCGCTGTTATTATGGATAATTTCGATTATTTAACAAGAGATTCATCTATATTGGGTGCGCATCATCTCGATGAATTTATTCGATCTTGGTCAGAATATGATCCAGATGGAACGTGCGTATTCTATTCGTTTTCTTCTTCAATACTATTTTCATTCAAATTTAAAAATAGAGGCAAATTGGAATATACAAAGATGTTTGAAATGCTTCGAAATATGTCACCACCTGTTGGTTTTGGAACTAAATGTCCATCGAAATTAGCATATAAAGTATGTATAAAATATATCGAATTCTATAAGTTACCTTCATGAATATGTTTGTCGTGTCTTCTTGTTAACACTTGTTAAATAAATGACGATCCAAATAATTCTTATTCTAAAAAGCGTCATGTCTTTATATTCTAGCGTTTAATTCGTATGAATATGCCTATTGATGAAAAACGTGAAGTACATTTTACGACAACACTTTTTGCATTGATTCGTGAATCGCTCACTATCAAAATGCGTAATCGTACGTTTTCTGTTTGTATACATTTTGTTGATGATTCCCTTTCAAAATTCTATCTAGCTTCTGACGAAATGGACGAAGCAGATAATGAATTACGTGCAGTAATTATCAAACTATGGCCTACTATTGCAAAGAAAGTCATTAAATTACATGAAGGCGGAACAAAACCATTACTTGATCTTGTTGTACCTCCTAAAAATGGTAAATATACACATGAAATTCATTTTACTACTTGAAATACTACTTTTGCTTGCCAATGTTCAGAATTGCATGGTACACCTGGCCATCCAAAATTAACCGTCGGAAAAGTTTATGCTATTTGTTTGTATATTGATAATTATCGTTCGTATAAACAAGGTCATGCTAATGAAAGTGTAAGTTTAATTATAGATGACTAGCTTGAAATTTTAAATGTAAACCGATAATGCTCATCAATTGTTGAATCGTGGAATAGGATAGCTGGGTGTGGGTGAGGGTGTCTAGGTTGGTATATACAATGAGATATCGAGAACAGATATCAGTTTGCTAATTCTAACCTTAATCCATTCTATCCTGTGTCTATTCATAGGTAAACAGAGATGGCTACAGTTTCAACCACAGTTCAAAATCATAACCCAAGCTTATATCCACACCCACATTCTTATCTACCTGAATAATATGATAAAAATTTTTCGTGACATTTTTCAAGACATATGAGGCTTATCTTTTTCAAACTTCTTCTATTTTCTTTTCTTTTTAATAGAGTTTCCGTTTCAATCGAGTCGTCAGCGTACTCAAAGAGCGTGTAGCCTCAAAAGAAGCTCTTCATGAAATCGACAGTGAAGGACGACGACCATCATTCCGAAATTCCGACACACCTCAACGAACTGGTTCCAGTCGATCATCGGTAATGAACTTGTTTTATTTTTTTATCTTGATTTACTAGGAAAAAAAAGTTGACTTTCGAAATGTCAATACTTGCATTGAATAGTAACATCGGAAGAATGTAACCGAATCCTGTTATATACTTGGAAGAAAAAAGAAAAACGATAGTACATAATTTACAATAAAGTTTCGGCAATTTATTTTTGCTTATTATTAATAGATTAGATGATTTTTTTCGGCTACTTGTTTGCCTACGGGACTTGTTCACTTTGATGTTTCAATTTAATGACATAGATGAATGCTGGAATATGATATTCGTATTTCTGAACAAATGAATTTTTACGATGTAAAACTATAATCTATTTTTTTTATTGTATCACGTACGTTTAGAACAACTTCGATGAGCTCAAGTCAATCTTTTCTAACGAATGATTAATGAATAATTAGAAAAAATATTCAGTGATCAGTTAGTCAAGATTTGAACTATAATTAGAATAATTGATTCTGAAGAAAGAAACCATGATGTATCACAAAAGAAAACAATTTCCATTTGACTTCAAACAATAGCAACCTTGTATTTCATATTTTCATCCCCTGAGGATTGTACTCTTAGCTATTATTTAAAGAATTTGTTCTCTATCAATCGATAGAAGAAGCAGAATCGTTTGAATAATCATCTAAAAATAGGTGCATTTCTTGTGTTCGTGTATTTTTCACAGATACTAGCCGCATAGGAAGAAAGTCTTGGGATAATTAGTGTGAGACAAGATGAATTCAAACACTTTTTCATGGAATGTATATTGCTTGACGTAGTTATTTTCTTATAACAACTACAACTCGTTTTCGAATATCATTTGTACATGTCTCTTGATCGAAAACACACAACAATGATCTTGTCTCAGACTAATTATCGAATACACAGCACTTTAAATATTCATGACGTTCAAAAATTAAAATGAACTTCTACAAGCACTGGAAATTCGAATTTGATCATGAAATACTACTTCACAAATTCAATATTTTGAGAAAATTTTTCAGGAACTGAACAAATAAAGTAATCTCCCTACAAATATATCTTCGACGACACTTCGATTGTGAAGTCGATATGTTCATCGCATAACTACTCGAAATACTATATTGAGAAATCATATAGATGTTCAATAATGTTTTTTATATATTTTCTTTCTTTCATTGTAGAAAGCAGAAAATACTCTTCCAGTTAAAGCAAAATCATCGATCACTGGTGACTCAAATGGTAATGTTGAACAAAGCCATGCTAATCCATCGCCAAATAGAACTTCGAATCTAATGAATTTCGACGAAACCAAACGAACTTCTCAACAGCATCTCGAAAATCCTCTCACTTACTCACAATATGGAAGAACACTAAACGTTCCCGATCCGAATAGCATTCATTCAGTGCCCATTTCCGTGCCATCAATCGTTTCATCGCCGAAAATTCCACCACCAAAACTTTCACCACGCCCGGCGATAATGACAACACCAAAATCATCAGCCAAATCTTCGAGAACCTCATTGAATGCTTTACCGTCCAACGATTCACGACCCTATTTAGTTGTAACAACAGCAAATGATCAAAAAAAACCACAAACAATACTAGTACCTAATGGTCGTCGTCTACCACTCAATGGACGTATTGCCACAGTTGCATCGCCCAAACAACGACAACAACCACAAATATCAACCGTTAATACAAATCATCAAATCATCAATGAAGTAGCAGCGACAAGACTCATGAACAAAGAACCAAGAAAAGCACTTTTCTTTACTTCACCACCACGTATGAAAAACGGGAAATATTTGTATTTTAATCATACATTTTAAATATTGTAGATCAATCATCTGAACAAAATCTACCACTATTGAATGATGCTCATAATTTGAATAATCGACATCATTCAGTAGATTTACGTATTCAAGGCAATAATGAAAATAATGATTGGTCCAATGCTCCCAAGTTCGTTATTGTTTTATCATTTTGTCTGAACGACTTTTTAAAAAAAAAAACTCTTTCCTTTTTCAGCATGGTGCAACCATCAACTCGAATATTACCCATTCATAAATTATCACCTTTAATAAATACAGTTCAAACTCGAACACTACCAGTAAATACTTGTATTCGTCAATTACCACAAATACCAATAAAACAATTAGCAAATATAAATCCACCCAATTTACCGAAAGCATATTTCGATTTACAAAATGATGATGAAGATATTGTACCGAAAACATTTTCACGCGCTAACGAATTATTTTATTATCAAACATCAACATCGTCATCACCATCACCATCGAATTCAAATAATTCGTTTACATCGGACAATTCCAATATTGAAAATCGTGAAGAACAAAATCTTACCGATCAACAAGAAGATTACGATGATGATAATGATGAAGATAATAAACTAAATCAAAGATTACACACTGATGATGATGATGATGACGAGGATGAATATGATGATGGTCAAACTTCTCCATATGATTATGATGCTTAAATGTGGTTTTTGTTTTTTGTATATTATTAGGATTTTTTGATTGACATAAATAGTATAAAGAAATATTATCTTGCAAAAGGAATTGAAACTATTGATTGCCATGAAATAAAGACATGTCGGATTCTTTATTGAACTACAGTACATGAACTATTGTTGTTGTTATCAACCGTGACCCTTTGCCGTTGTAATCATATCTTGGAATAGTATGAAGATTTATAATGGTCATAGGACCGTGACAAATAAGCATCTAGTAAACTAAACGAGAGGAACCAGTTAATTAAAAATTCATTCGTCGACGTTCTGTAATTTGATATTGTGATCGGTTTCGAGGAGATTGAATGAACTTGTTATGGACAACTGTGAAATACAATGTCAAAGCAACATTTTTAGAAAAGCCGAACTATTTTAAACGTCGAAAATTCATCCATTATTGTATGGCGTCTTGAGATGATTTCGTAATCAAAACTTGACAAATTTACATTCGAACTCTATGCTAAATGTCAAGTCAAAGTAGCAATGCTATTATCGACAATCGCATCTGTTATATTGTTAGCAAACGAACCAAACTCAAAATCCAGTTCACATAAAATATGACTGAATCAAGATAACATTCTAAGTGTCACCACCTATTAAAATAGTTTGTGCTATGGAAACTGTAAAGAATTACTAAAAATGTTAAATTTTGAATTCTCTTGAAATATCTTTCTCTAGTTCATTATTCATTAATAACATAGAATATCATTGAGAAAATTGATTACAGTTGGACAGAAATTTATCCATTAACAACATGGAGTAAACGAGTGATGAATATTTGACTAATTACACTTTATCTTCTGTAATTGCATAAATTACATGTACTATGTACATGATTCAATATTACTATTTCTTTTTCTTGAATCTTAGAAAATGCATGATGTATAAATTTATACAAAAAAATCGATTATTCGATTGTATTCCACAGAGAATAGAATACGGAAGTTCGTTGCATAAATAATGTTCTTTGTTTTTCTTGCAAAATCATTCATCAGTTGATTTCATGTTACTGCAGAAGAAAAGATTCTATAGAATTTCTTCAAACGTTCGGCTATTGCAAAAAATACCGTTGTCAACAGTTGAATCAAAATTTTTTCGTTCATTTGAATTCAATTTTCATGATTTCCTATTACTCGACATCAATAGTCCATATGCCCACAGCAAGTGAGCCGTGCACTGCATATATATATATATGTATGCATTGTCGAACTCCCGCGTTCTACATCGATTTGTGGATCATATCTAAAATGTATGATTCATCCATCGTTCCTTCAAATGGTCTGTGTGTGTGTGTGTGTGCATTTTAGTGGGTAAGCAACGCAACAACATCATCCGTCCGTCTATCTAATCGAATACGCGGGGTGAGCGACGGAGAGATAAAGAGAGAGAGAAAAGAAAAGAACGACGCGCACGGTCTGCTTTTATTACTGTCTTTTCTCTTTTGCCCATTCTCTTCTATTTATTCTTCGTATCATACGATCGTCCGTCGAGTAGTGCAGCTGTGTGTCTCTCGTTGCAGTTCGTCGTCTCTCGCACAATAGTTTTACAACATAAAAAAAAAACCCACAAACAATGCGTGAAATCGTTCATATCCAAGCTGGTCAATGTGGAAACCAAATAGGATCGAAAGTATGATGATGATTTAAACTGATAGCTTTTCTATCGTAATCTTAATGAAATAATTTAGTAAAATGTATCTTTGTTTTTCTTCACTTAACCATCAGCCGTTTCTTCGACTTGCATTTTTTTCTCGCGCATCCAATAGTAATTGCATCCTATAGAGAAATATTAGAAATGTCTTACTCACTAACATCGAAATGACTAATTGTTTTCGTCTACTGTAATTTATTCTATGCAACTATGAATCTTCCAATTACTTTTTTCTAGTTTTGGGAAGTAATTTCCGATGAACATGGTATTGATCCAACTGGCGCATATCATGGTGATTCTGATCTTCAACTTGAACGAATCAATGTTTACTACAACGAGGCAGCCGGTACTTGATGACTTTTTCACATGACTCCTTCATCGTTTTCAATTTCATAGGAGGCAAGTATGTTCCACGAGCTATACTCGTCGATCTTGAACCAGGCACTATGGATTCGGTTCGCAGTGGTCCATTTGGTCAACTCTTTCGACCAGATAACTTTGTCTTTGGTAAGTAACACATGCACTGGAGCACTGTAGAATAACAATTCAAATATGTACATTCTTGCGATTGTAAAGGTCAATCAGGAGCTGGTAACAACTGGGCCAAAGGTCATTATACAGAAGGTGCCGAACTAGTTGATTCAGTGTTGGATGTCGTTCGTAAAGAATCCGAATCGTGCGATTGTCTCCAAGGATTTCAAATGACACACTCACTTGGCGGTGGTACAGGATCTGGAATGGGTACACTACTCATCTCTAAGATTCGTGAAGAATATCCTGATCGTAAGTTCGATGTCGATGCTTTATAACTAACGAGCCATTTTTATCTGACTGTTCTTCTAGGTATCATGATGACGTTCAGTGTCGTTCCATCGCCAAAAGTTTCAGACACGGTCGTTGAGCCATACAATGCGACTCTATCCGTTCACCAACTTGTAGAAAATACTGATGAGACATATTGTATCGACAATGAAGCATTGTACGATATTTGCTTTCGCACACTGAAACTAACAACGCCAACCTATGGTGATCTCAATCATCTGGTATCAGCCACCATGTCCGGTGTAACTACATGCCTTCGATTTCCAGGTAAGAAAACTAATAATCATCTCTCGTGTGATTCCATTTTAGTTACAACTGTTTGTTTATTCAGGTCAATTGAATGCAGACTTACGTAAATTAGCTGTAAACATGGTTCCATTTCCTCGCTTGCACTTTTTCATGCCTGGTTTTGCACCATTAACATCACGAGGTTCACAACAATATCGTGCATTGACTGTTCCTGAGCTGACACAACAAATGTTCGACTCGAAGAACATGATGGCTGCATGTGATCCGAGACATGGTCGATACTTGACGGTTGCTGCTATCTTTCGCGGTCGAATGTCGATGAAAGAAGTCGATGAACAAATGTTAAATGTTCAAAACAAGAACTCGTCGTACTTCGTAGAATGGATTCCAAACAATGTGAAGACGGCTGTTTGTGATATTCCACCACGTGGTCTCAAAATGGCGGCCACATTTATTGGTAGGATAATGGGATAGGAGTGATTGCGTTCTTAAATATATTCGTACTGATGGTGATGTGTCTTTCTAGGTAATAGCACAGCAATACAAGAATTGTTCAAACGTATTTCAGAACAGTTCACAGCTATGTTTCGTCGTAAAGCTTTCTTACATTGGTATACAGGTGAAGGCATGGATGAAATGGTAAGCATGCATGTTTCTTATATTATTATGTTTTCTTGTACTGTTTTCGTGTTGCAGGAATTTACTGAAGCTGAATCGAACATGAACGATTTAGTGAGTGAATATCAACAATATCAAGATGCAACAGCCGAAGGTTTGTGTGAAAAGTTCTTCGGAGAATTTGAATTGTATATTTTTGTTTTTCATTGCAGAAGAAGAAGACGCTGGTGAAGTTGAAGAAGAACACGCATAAGACGGCGTGAATCAATGAGCAAGCAACGAAGATTACTATTTCTTATTGTGCAATATTGTTAATTGTATTGTATTGCTTATCTATGTTTATATATTGTTCCCTCTCTTTATCTAAATATTTGTTATGTCTGAGTGTAGTACGATGGTGAAAGTTTTTCCATCAATAAAAATTCTTTTATATTTTGTGGGCTTCATCGATTGTTTAGTAGCTAAACAAACATAGTCAAGTAGAAATAGCATACGAATGAAGCATGTGTGTTTGTTAAAACATCTGAATATATTGACATTATGAACTTGGTTTAAAATTGTTGATCGATTTTTATTTTTTCCGAACAATATTGAAACTCGATATTGTAAGCTGGTGATAAAATCGATTGTATTTTGTAAGTGGCTAGATTGAAATCAATTTATGGTAATTTTATTCAAATATGATGATACTATTACAAAAACGTGATACAGCTATTGATTAGTTTAGTGTCATGTCAAAAGGGAATACAATATGAAGGAAAAGTTCATCAGATGTTTCGAATCACACTGAATATCATTGACAAACTAAATTATAATTTGTTGTCTCTTAAAATGTAATCCATTGTATTTCATGTTTGATTTACACCACAGAATTTGTGCTCGTTGATGAAAGCATTGCATAGACTGACAGAATTGTTTACTGAAAAGTTTGAGTAATTTACATGAACATAAGTCTGTGGACCGGTAATTCGATTGCAGAAAAAAACAGATCGATGTGTACAACAATTATTTGTATTTAGTTATACGTATTCGAATGAAAATTAGTTGAAAAACGTTGTACATAGCCAACATCTAATAGATAATAGTTACTGGCCGTAGTAATCCCTGCTGCTTTATCATAGTTTTTCTTAATCGTCAGGAAGAAAATCTGAAAACTACTATAATTCAGCAACCTGTTGAGATCGTAGTTCACAAGAACTGACTCGCAAAAGACCAATCATTCTCTTCAGATACACAACAATACGAAAATATAAGAGTTATTACATGATCTTTCAGATAAATTCAATCGATTTGGCAATTGGTGCCAAGTCCAATATGTTTTTGTAAATTCTCTTGAAAAAAAAACATCATAAATACTGCATTGTAAAATTTCACTGAACTCGCGCTATCGCAAATCTAAAATTTCGACTGTTTTTCTGTACTTGTAAGGAACATACTTCGACATATTCTATGAAATAGATTCGTAGATTCAGAACTTGTTTCGTGTTCAAAAACTACTAGAAAATTTTGAACTCTAATTAGAAAGTCGAATTTCTCTTGAAATTTTCGATATTTGTCATCGTTTTGACTTGTAGATTGAAATCATGTCGAGCCTTGCCGTGCATCATTCTTCTTGTTTTGCTTTCGAATCTTTAGTAAGTAGATTTGATTGTATTTGATTTCTTTTTTGTTTTTCGTAATTGAATCGTTAATTATTGATTTGATAAGATAAGCTTGTTCTCACTCAACTGGACCTTTGTTCAGTACTACATATAGTATAATTAAAGAATTTCTAACAAATGCAATGACTTACACAGAGTACCAGATACTAATTTTAAAAGTGATGAATAGATATTGTGTATCTTTTCTATATGAAACAAATGTCTAGTTTAACAGCGACAACAAATAAGAATCTTTATTATAAAGAATTCATAGTGTTCTATTTCAATTATTTAGAAATAGACAAATGTTTATTTATAATTATGCTCAAGTCTTAGTAGATTGTCCATGATATTTATGAAAAGCATATTGATAAAGTTCATGACATTGATCCATACTTGATGGTTTCCATTCTTGGGAAATATTTTCATTTGTATACAGATCAAATAAATATTTCAGTTCATCTTGTTGATTTTCGAATGTTGTTTTCAGTAGATCATCTTGCTTGTGTTGTTGAGAAAATAATAATCTTGATTGTTTTTTATATATTAATTGTTTTTCATAAAGATATTGTTTTTTTAGTTGCTGTTGATTTCGTTTTTGTTCTCGATGTTTCTTTGGTTTGGTCAATTGACTCATCAAGGGTGAAAGAGTATTACTTGTTAATGATGATGAACTTCGATTGTCATCAATGGAAACATGAGAGTCAGTAGAATGTTCGTCTGTTATTTTTCTAATATGACGATCGACTTTTGATAAAGAATTCATTCGAGCTTTTTTCTTCGTCATAATTGGTTCGTCAATATCAATAAATGGCAGTTAATGAGAATTTTTGAACATCGACTTTTGAATATGATTTTTGAATGCTGAAAATAAAAGTATATGTGTGAATATAAATGTGAACTTAAT
Source organism: Rotaria macrura (assembly GCA_900239685.1). Taxonomy (NCBI): domain Eukaryota; kingdom Metazoa; phylum Rotifera; class Eurotatoria; order Philodinida; family Philodinidae; genus Rotaria; species Rotaria macrura. Next base: position 62,192 of record OENT01000286.1, read on the forward strand.
TTTTGGGAAAATTTAGGACGATATTTATGATTGAGGAAACTTGTGATTTTAAAATTCTATGTGAGTTGACTGATTATTCTATTTGAATGATCATGTTTTGAATCATTGACTTTTGGCTCTGGCCTTTGTTCACCTTAGGAAAAAAGGAGACATCGTCAATAGGTTGTGCAAAATAAACTCTAGACAACTAAATACTATAACATTTATTTTATGTTAAAATTTTGACTATCATCATGGCGAATGTCTTTGCTTATTCCTTCGGTATGATTTGACTAATGGACGACGTTATGTTTATGTTCGTTCGATATAAATGTCATGTATTATTCACTATTTTAACTAATAGATCAACAGATGACGCTCAGTAAAGTGTTAAAAGAGAAGATGATCTTCTCGTCATAGGAACAGGTTATACTTTTACTTCAAATTACACGTATGTAAGCAATGCGATCCAGTCGTTTACCTCAATCTTTCTAATTTTTGTTCTGTTGTATTTAATATTATACTGTTTAAGTTCAAAACGATTTAGTATTTCATGAATTGTATACATTTTCGAATTCAACGTGAATAAATTTTGTTCGAAAGAAATATGAAGCAATACTCAATCTCTTGACATGATGTTTTAACGTTGTGAGGACCTGTCACTGAGGTGTAAGTTGTCTCCAATATGAAAACTAACTACAGTTGATACACATCAACGCTTCGTAACCTTTATAATAACATTTATACGGTTTTCTATAACGATTTCGTTTTGTTCAATCGAAAAAATGGATTGTCACATATCAGTTTAGGAGCTATTCAACGTAGGGTGTCGATCAAGCACTAAAAGTCAATCGTACCAAATCCATTGGAAATGTACATCAATAGTTAATGATCTCAATACATTTCTGATGAAAAATTTCAAAACGTTTTCAGGTACTACAATGAACATCTAGTTTATGAGATATAGTCACTAGATATGATACTGAATCAATTCATTAGAACCATTTCAGTGATTAAATTGTATGATTAATGTCATACATAAATTTAGCACAATTAAATTGAGATCAAAATGACCACAATTCATGCCTAAGAGTTAGAGTGAGTATTGTATGAGTCCCATGAGTAAATTAATTACATCGAAGGTTCATTTATGACAATTACAATCACAAGGAGTAAGAGTGTGGCCAGGTTGAAAACCGCCACCCAGTTGACCTCGAAAATATGAACCACGAACAGCACCACGCCAACAATCAGAACAATTATTGCACGCTACTTTTGTTGTAGAAGAATCCGTTGTTTCGGACTGACCGTGAGATGTTGTTGGCGCTAAAAAGAAACATGGCTTAGTTTCTTGTTAGTAAAAAGTATGAAGTAGAAATGCATTAGAAGTGTATTATCGAAATTTTTCTTGGAAAGTGTTCTGATGCAATAGTTTGAACAGATGATTTCTTTTTTTAATTAGCAATAAGTAGCAGTAACATATTGGAAAATTCAAAATTATCTGTCAGATGTAGTTACAAGGACTTGAATTTTCAAAATCTATACACTTACTATCTCTTTGTTTTGGTGTACGTGTTGGTCGACGATCGGCTGGATAGTTTGCAAGGCTGAACTTTTGCCGTTCCAATCGTTCTCTCATTTCTCGGTTTTCTTTTTGAAGTTGATCAATCTGAATTCGTTGCTGATTGACTTGTTCAGTAAGTTGTTTATTGTTGTTAGTGATTTGCTGAAGCACTGGTCTTAAAACTGTGTAGGGACATGTATTTAGATGATTGGCAAGTTCTTCATGTAGGCCAGTCCATTGACATTGTATATCTGCTGAAGAACATGAAACTTTTCGTTTTATACATTTCTGAGTGATATGTTGATGGAAGTCCCCTCTTTCGAGACCTTTTTGTTTGCACAACAGACATCGAACAGAAAGTTCATTGAGCATATCGACAAAGATGCCCTCATTGATTCGTTGCAAATCTGTAATTTCAACATGGTGACGACACGATGGACATGATGAATCTCGTTGAAGCCATGCTTTAATACAACGTTCACAAAATACATGTTCCCTGGGTTTGCACTTAGTTTTTACAGGTTCGATAAGAGGATCATCACAAATTGAACATTTCAAACGATCACTGATCGATTCTTCGTTGATATACTCGTATTGATCACTGCCAAGGGTTTGACTCATTTCTTTTTATATCTAGAAAAATAATTCTACGTAGTAATGTCAATTCAGATATTCAATCTCAATCATATGCTGACAATATATATGGTTATTCTGCTTAATCATTTTACTTCTTTTATTAAATCTTTAATTTTTCCTGACTGTCTTTCTATCTTGAATTCTTTATTTCTAATCCATTACGACTATTTGATGCGTATGAGAAAAATTACTTAATGGTAGCATCTGTATTTTTTTCGACCTATATCTCATAGGATTTTTATTAGAGGTCATTCAAAGAATTTCTAATGATATTAAAATAAACAATCGGTAATAACTAGAATGCACGGAGTTATTAGAAATCCAATTAAACAATAATAATTACTAAACATTTCAATCTACCTCTATTAATTCACAGCGATTCATCGTTAGTTTTCGAGTGCGAAACTCTGATTCATCTTTCACTACGGAGACAAGTGGATGGTATAAAGTCAAAATAACAACAAACTACTAAATAAATAAACTTAGTGTAGTTTCTTGATATTTTATTTCGTACTATATAATGAAATAGACATCAACTAAAATCGCTTTCAGGTCAATCCATATCCGGTAAAAATGTGAAACACAATTTCTCATTATGGCTACACTTGATTTTCTCGAAATTCGAAGTGTTGATTTCACCCGATGACTCAGTCTATAAGAAGATCAATGTCTAAAAGTTCAAAGTCTTTCTTGTTCTTTGTCAAAAAAATTACTTAGTAAAAAATGAATCGGAAAACGATCATAGATCAAGCAAACCAATAACTAAATTGTAGCAAACTATACCATACTTTTCTGAAAGTTTCAATATTGAATCATGGAGAACAAAATTGGTACGACGAGATAATCATGTTTTGATGTGATAAGAATTTTCATATGATTTCATTCACCATCGAATTATTTTGATTTTTTTAAAAATATACGTGTTGTAGGTAAGAGACTTCAGAATCTATTATTATCTACGTCAATGTCATAAAAAGCTTACTTGATTCGACGAATTTATGTACAACGAGTAGTAAACATTGGAGTAATGCAAAAATAGAATTTTTTTATGATGATTTTGTTGGAAAAAAGCAAATGCTAAGAAAACATGAAACAAGAGCTGTTTCATGTCGCCAGTGAGACACATCCAGAAAAAAGTAAGAACTCAATTTTTTACGTCTGCTTGATGAAAATCGAACGTCTTTTATATTTTCATGATGTTATTTGAGATAGATCATGCTGTTTTGTTTCGTTCTGCTCACAAACATTGATTCGTTTGTTTTCACGTTTCGTTTAATTTTTGTTCCTTCACATAAATGTGTCGCAAAATATGCCATTATTTGTTAAATTTCATTATTTAACTAGAAAAACTTCGGATTTTTGACGAATATATAATGAGTGTTAATAATGCAAGCATCGCGTGTCATCAATGAAAATATTAAAAGTAGTAAAATACGAAAAAAGTCAGTCATATTCAATAAATATCATTCAACTCCAACGTAAGTGCAACATAAAAATAATAGGCAATTCAAGAAACAATCGAAAAATACCAATCATCACTAACAATAATTTACCTTTTGGATTGATAGAATGTTCAGATAAGACACAATAATCACATCAGTTTGTGTAGTTGCATTAAGAGTAAGAGGCTTCGAACACATTCCAACACGAATTAATCGATATTGTTTATGATATCGTAGAAGTTTTACCAATTTATCTATCATCCATTTGTTAATAATGTCTGATGAAATGCATATGTTGTCGATTTTATATGAGTTAAAAGGTAAGATTAGATGAAATAATTCTCGAGAATTTGATATTATGTGCCACGTAGAATCCATCAATAAAATTCAATCAAAGATATAATTGATTGTTTCAATAAAATCAGGAAATTTAACATGCTGATTTACGAGTATAATGCCCAAGCAGACAAACATTTGGAAAAACGCGTTTAAAGGCTCAATCGGGAACGCCGATTGTGAGTTACTAACGCTCATTAGCAAAACGCAAGAAACGCGTTTTTTACGCAGAATTTTCACTTCCGGAGTGTGAAAACGGATAAAAACTCTAGCCCTGTGGGTTAAAACGCATTGGCTTTTAAGTTGTCGAATAATTGTGCGTTTTAACCCACAGGGCTAGAGTTTTTATCTGTTTTCACGCTCCGGAAGTGAAAATTCTGCGTAAAAAACGCGTTTCTTGCGTTTTGCTAATGAGCGTTAGTAACTCACAATGGGCGTTCCCGATTGGGTGTTTAAACGCGTTTTTCCAAATGTTTATCTGCCTGGGTGATGTACAGTCAATTATGAACGTTTTATTCGTAAGACTTGAATTGAGTTAGAACTCATTAGAAAGGATATTTTTAAAAGATTTTGGATTAATCTTGAATACCGCAATCATTCATCGTTGTCTGTTAGATAATCTGTCATATAGAATCATTTTTCATCAGAAAGTGCATTTCATTGAATATGGGGAGAAACTGCAGTTGAAAAACACCTGGCAAGCAACATTGTGACTTTACTAGGTTGAATGTGTTGTTGTCTATTGTTGATAGGAACTGAAATGTTTGAGCAACTCTTTATGGTATTGCATCGATATTAGTTTCTCTCTATTAGTTAGATTTGAGTATTACAAAATCAACAAAGATATCATGACTTATTCAATCCTTGAAATCTCGACAAAACCAATCATAGGCCATTATTCAATCAATCATTTAAAAGAAAGTGCCGATCGGTAACTTTTTTGCATAGTAGAAGATCACTAATTACATGGACAACATAGTTTGAAAAAGAAAAAGAAAATTATCATGATAGTTACGTGTTATCTTTGAGTTCACTATAACACTTAGTTGTTGATGCCGAAAGTATCACCGAATATCAAATTCGAAATGTAAGGATCAAGAGATTAAACGAATGATTGATATCTCATAGGTAATCGCAGGGAAATGAAATTCGTCAGGGCAAAGACAGTAATGATATATAGTCTCTTCATGAAAATTACTTTCAATTTTCTTATAGGTCTTCGGAAAAGCTAACATATTTGGTATCATACTGTATTTCAATGTGGAAACCAATGCTTTCATATTGAATAATATGTTGAACAACAGATGGTACAGTATTCATCCTTGATTAACAAAAAAATGTTGACAACATATAAACGGAAACTAAGCTATCATAAAATGCATTTTGAACCAGTTGTGAATCAGAGGTGGGTGGGTCACGGGTTTCAACCCGAGGGTAGCAGTTTTTTTAATTTCTTCGGGATTTTCGGGGCACGGGTTCTCTTCAAGACATGGGCAGGCTAGGCGGGTTTGAAAATTTTAAAAGTCTGCGGGCCTCGGGCGGGATGAGGATTGATTTTGGCGGGGGCAGACGGATACAGAATTTCTGAGTTGCACGATGAAGGACCGTGAAAAGTTTTTTGATAGATGTTATTATTCTAGATATATACTAAGACGCATATATTGATTCGTTCATTATTTTCATTCAATTAACAGCGACAACCTGACTTCTTTGTTTCTTCCTTTCCTTATCGTTTTCCCTATTTCGATAATTGTTTTATGCTAAGTAGTGAAAGAATAAACAAAAAATCATTTGATCTTTACAATAAATATATAGAATCAATTGACTCTCTTATCAATGGCAATGATCGAATAACATGCTTTTTCATCTGATGAAGAATCGTTTGATAGTTCGATGCCATTGAATACCTCTCGCCCATCTTAAAATACTTCTGCATCTTTTGGTCAGGGATGTGTATATTGAGAGGGTGTGGGCAGAGCATCCGGACCCCCACCCCATAATTTCGAAAAGCAGCAATTTTCTATAGTAAAATTACTTCAGAAGGTATTCTTTTAAAATTTTTATGTAACAAATTTGTTCTGGGAGGGAGGGGGCACTGGGATCCATATCTAGAACCCCTCCACCACCTTTTCTCTTTGGGCTAATCCGTGCTCTTGATGAATGTTCATAAAGCAATATCAAATAAAATCCATTCAATATCAAGATGCTTTTAGAGGAAAAGTCAGAGAAATACATACTTCTCGAATATCATAAAGTTACTCATGAGAAATCATTGCCATGCTGAAAACAATTTGTTCTTCCTGTGGTCAAAGATGAAAATAGCCGAAGTGTAGTAGTAAAAAACTTTAACTCGGAGTTTTTTTTTAATAAGATCATCATTTCTATGAAGAATAAATCAGTGAAAATAAAATGGAGAATGAAGAAAAATTTCTACGGGTTTCACGGGTGCGGGGCGGGCCCACCGGAAAATTGAGGGGACGTGCGAGGCAGGGCATAGGTTGGATGGGGCACAAGTGAGCCGGGGGCGTTTAGAAACATTACTCAAGGGGATCGGCGAGGCAAGTTGCCAAGCGCAGCGGGTCTGGACCCACGAAGAGTCAAAAATTGACGCCCCGCCCACCTCTGTTGTGAATGTATGTGTACTCGTGGATACGGTGTGATTTATTGTCCTCTTTTTCACATGCAAACCGCGATTGCTTCAAACCTACACCCACACCTAAGCCCAAAGAAAAAACCCACACCCATCGACTCGATTCTATTTCAGTCTCTGATTTGACAACATGGTTATGGGAATATGCTCGGATATTTGTCAAGTTAATTTGAACGATGCACGATGAAAGAGTCGTGTGTCTACCAGGCATCATGAGAGAATCCGAAGCTCTGGTGGCGCTTTATTTCTGCAAGCTAATGAAGACAGCCAATATAAAACGAGCGTCTGTTAATGCTCTGCGTGGCAAACGTGCATAAGACGCTGTTTAAACATGGAAAAAGAACAGAACGAGCGAACACGATTTAAACAGTGTAAAACAGACAGACGTACTATTCACTGGTCATGCATACGGTGACTCTACTTTTTTTTCTTTTTTCTCTTGCTACTGGTGAATGTAAGGATAGTGCATATTCAATCGTACGGATTTACGCAAATCTCGCCGAAGTTATTCAGCCTCTGGATCAATTACCTCTCGAATTCACTGAAGACGACTGGACCTACATTCAGCCCAATTCAATAACATTGGTCGGTTCTAATATTAATGTCACGTCGCAAACCATTACTGAAAAGAAGAAATCTCTTGCTGGTACTGAGATCTATGTCCGTTCACCAATTTCACCTGAAGGAGCTGCGATCAAATTTATCAAAGGAATTCTTGTCGACGAGATCAAGAATCTAGTCAAAATACAAGGCGAGTCAATTAGTGGCACACAATCTGTCTTCTACAATGCACCCATCAATCATATTTTATATCTTGAAGAACCACCAAAATCTAAATTCTATGTCAACTTTACATATGAGGCACTTGACGCGAAAACGCTGTATGTGAGTTACCTTCGGTGGGATCTTAATTGGAAAACAAGCTATCAACTCAATTTGTACAATGACACCAGTGCACTTATTGCCATGGCTGACATCATGAATAATGGTAAATCGACAGTATCGATTGGTCAGGCTGAAATCATCGGTGGAGACATCAATTTGCAATATCCAGTAACACGACAAGAATATCTTAGGCATCTAGTTAACACTGATGAATTGTTAGATTACCAGAAATCAGAAGGTTTGCATCTTGCAAGGTCGTTATCGCCGCCCAACATCGAGCAAGGTGAAGAATCAGGTGGTGTCTATGTATTTGCTATTGACAAACCGTTTTCGATCGATGCTAAAACGACCTATCGTTTGCCCATGCTTCGTCCTCAGGTCACTGTTGAACGAATTGGATTAATCTCAAATTGTTTTTCGCCGTCACACAGTTCTGGTAAAGCTCAACGTTTCTATCGACTTATGTCCGATAGATTTCTCCCGCGTGGCAAGTAAGTGAACACTGTAAAAACATCAACATATACACAGCTTTTCCAATCCTTTTTAGGTGTATTGTGCGAGAATCTGATCGACTTGTCGGCGAAACTTCCTTGCCCAATTTATCTGCACAAGATAGACACGGCTTCACAGTTGGTGAAGATGCTGACATTGTCTACAAAGAAAATGTAACATTGCACTCATCAACACGCTTCTTTGACGAAGAAATAGAGGAGCAGTTAGATCCAAAAGATCACTATGGATCTTCACAAAAACTGGTGCACGACCGCACTCGACAAGTCTACATCATTACTGTGGAAGTGAAAAATTTCAAGAATCGATCAGTAAATATTGAATATGAACGAAAATTTCTATACAACTATAATCGAGTAAAATTGGAAGTACCCAACAAACATCACTTCATTCAAGACAACTGGTCGATCAAATGCAACATGACATTGGCCAAGCACGACGATCAAGTATATTCGTACAATGTTGAATTAATCCAATAGAAAAGAAACATACGTAACTGTGATGTGGTTTTCTCCGTGAAATTGCATTAGCATCGTCATAAACTCGAACCTGTCAATATTAGTTCTATTAGTTCATTTATTAGCTTGCGACGTCGTCAGTGAATACTACAGAGAGTAAGGCACATGGTACCAAATGATCTGCCAGATTGAGAACTGCTCTATAGTATTCACCGTACATTGAAAATATTTCGCGCGTAGGTATGGATGTGTGTCATTCTTTACAATTCCCAAACTCACTCACTCACTCTGTGCCGCTAAACGCCCACACCCTCAATGCAGATACGTACTCAGCAAGTCGCATTCGAGGTGGTGTCTCTCTTCTCAGTTCCTATCTCACTTCCTATACGAAGTTTATTTTTTTAGCGTTATTCAGCTCACCTTGGATGGTGTCAATATAAATCATCACGATTGGATATCGACCACAACAACACTTCACCGCTGAAAGAATGGTGGAAGATAAATGCGCCCACGCTTCATCAACATACCTTTTTCGGAATCTCGAACAGACTATTTGAGGATAGAACACTGATTATTCCCATCAGTCATACTCATCATAAGATATGTGTAACCATTTTGACACACTCAGCTACGGTATCTTTTATGTCAATTTTTTCCTGTCATTGATCATTCTATATATGGATGTTGTCAGCGATCCCATTATGTGTGAAGTGTACAGCGTGAAGAACTAGCCAGTATTCATCAAATCCAAACGGAATCAGTAAATATTGTTGAAAAGGAAGGAGAAGAAATTTTTGTAACAGTCACACATGAGTAGATGAGACCCACTTTCAGTTGTCTCGGTGACTTCATGTTGTTTACATCTGATATTTTCGGAGCGAATAGAGTAAGTGCAAACATATTTGTGGTGTGAGAGCGGTTGATGCATTGGTGTGCGAATAGTGTTTAGGCACATGAATGAATATTGCTAAAGGTTTTTTTTATGTACACCCTACTAGTCTTAAACTCTTTCCGTACATTCTTCCGATGGTGATTCTTATTTTTCTGCAATGGTTCAAACTAGAGCGTGAAAATGAAAACATCAAAACTACTTTCTCAACTTGGAACTGAAGCAGAGAGTAATACTTATCTTCACTTTTCTGTGTTCTCTCATTTACCGATAGTAAAAATGACATAATGAGTATCATTTATATATAATTCCGAACAAACTAGTTCAATCAACGAGGGTGTGGGTGCTCGTGTAGGAGTAGGTGGGAATAGATAAGGTAAAGCAGAACAACTGTATTCTTATATCACTATTTTTCTCTTCCATCAAAATTTATTCGAGATTATGTCTCTATTATGGACTTGATTAAACTCACGATAAGCTATGAAAATGTCGGACTACTTTGATAAATTGAAATAGTTTCGAGTGAAGAAAAAAAGCATTTTGTTTTTTCAATTTGTTTCGAAGAGATGTATTTTAAAGAAAGAATGTGTCTATTGCAATTAATCTGACGAGTTTTTCTCAAGTTTCATGATTCGAACTATCGAGGAACAAACCTCGACTGCTGAATCCAATGTTCATCTAAGACCCATCGTTGCATAAATCACTATCATTATGTTTTGTGGGTGTGGATGTGAAGGGTAGCTATGGGTCATTGATGTGGGTATTATTGTTCTTCATCCTCCTCGACGTGCTATATGACACACACCCACACCCTCACCGGTTCTTTCTTGTACAGCAAATTGGTAAGTGTTGAAAATGAGAAACAAAAATTTCATAGATTTTTTATGCATAAATAATTTTACAAGTCACTGGTTTTTATTTTAGCTTTTCTAAAATAGAGGAGTCACTTCATGGGAGATGCGTAGGTTACTAATGCCACCATTTTGATTCAGGTAATAAACTAGGATGAGTATCTGTGACACGCATCATTAGGCTAGTAAAAATAATAGTAGCAGCTGGATCATTAAAATCTACTATGGGTTTTCCTCCTGTGAGGATGACCCACTCGATAACACTATTACTTATATTTGGATCAATTATAGTAGTACCAGCCCCCAATGTTTCCTTTGCTATTGTTTTAATATTAGCTGGGTGAACGCGACATTGTAATACGAATTGTACATATTTACCATTATTGATAAACTTCTTTTGATCGACTGTTTCAAGTTCTTTAATTTCTGCGTACCTCGGATGGGCTGCATAGTTGATTGGTGGACTAGTATATATTCCTTCGCCATGGACCGCAACCTGCACTGGTGCTAATACACTCATTAAGATTGATAAGCCATGCTGAAACTTTGTGCCATGATAACAAAAAGAGTAGCCTGCAAATTTGTTATCGAAATTTTCAGTAACATGAAATGCGTATCTTTTCCACCCCACCGGACAGTAATATGGATGAGGACCACGATCTCGTCCATCCTGTAGTGCATCAGTCCAGTGTGTATGACCTGGACCATATGTACGATTCCATTGTGGATGAAGTTTGATTTCTACACAAAATTTTACTTTATCATGTAACGGCTTAATTTTAGTACACAAGTACGTAAACAATACGTTCAGCTCAGCCAATTGTTTCTCTACATTCTCTTTCAATTTTTCATACAGCTTGGGCAGTGTTGTCTTAATGGTCTTCGCTACTTCTTTAATAATTACTTTTATTTTTAATAGAATGCACTTCTTTTGAAGCTTCGTAATTTCTATGTAATTTTTATCTATACTCAACATATTACAAATGTTATCCAAAAATTCTTGTACATTAAAATTGTCGTAATTCTCGTCTATACCAAATTTGAGCCATAATGACGTTAATTCGATATTGTCATTAAACATATCGTCAGAGGTTGTTATTAATGGCGTTCCTGTGATATTATAGTATTGTTTACATTCTTCATAATATTTTTCCTCTTGCCAAGATACAGGCTGAGCGAGTGGAATTTCTTTGTATTCTAGAAAAAATATTTGTTCATAGATAATGAGCTTTCCATCTTCGATGAAAGGATACTGCTGAGAAACAAATAATGTACCATTTGATTCGCTCGATTCCTTCCTGGAACAAAATAGTGCCGTATGCAAAAAAATACCATTCGGACATCTACGAATGTTTTTCTCTAAACTAAGGAAGAAGAATCTATGTTGTCAATTTTTAATGTCACACGATTTTAAATAAATATTAATGGTAGTAAAAGATCGGTTGTGGGTTTTAACTTGCTGCTGTTCATATATCATGGGCTCCGATCCATACTCTTTTTATTGCCGCACCCTCTTTAAAACTTGAGCCGATTTTTCCATATAATTTTTCAGTTATTGGATTACACAAAGTCGATCATACTTTTAAGAATTATTGATATTTTAAGTGTGGAAAGAAAGTTGTTAGCGCAATCCCTTGCGGGATAAAAAATGTGAAACACGATGTACTGCTTTCAACAGTCACTGAGATCTTGTTTTCTTTCATGAACCCTGCCAGCTATTCCCTCATCATGTCTCACTGAACCAAGAGAGCTGCAATAAATAAATAGCTAATATATTCTCATCAGAAATTAGTGACATATATTCACTAATGCTGTCGGTACCAAAGGTCGGTGACGTTCCGTAACGCCCTGGGGGGCCGACTATCACTTTTGCGGCTGTCTTCAATCCTGTCGATAACGGTCTCTGACGGGGTAATCACCTGTTGGGAATGGTCTGTGATGAAATACTCACCTGTCGGTAACCGTCTGTGATTGGGGGGGGGGGGGGGGGGGGGGA
>OENT01000286.1:74401-141470 GCA_900239685.1 Rotaria macrura
GGGGGTGGATGCAAAGTTTCTACCCTAAACGCTTCAACCCTCCTTTCAGGTCGTGTTTCACAAAACATTAAGAAGAGCATTAGTTAATACAGTGCTAATGCTGAGTCGACACCCCTAAACGTAAACAAAACCTGTTTTTTATGCAAACCATTTTCAAGGCTCATATCTCAGGATTGTAGCAGTGAAAAAATATGAAACCTTAAGAATGAATTACTGCCCATTTCAAAAAAAAGCCTGGTGAGTACTTTTTGAATAACGTCTGATAGAAACAAAATAAGGACCTGCTATTTTCACCTTTGGAAATAGGCTTATCCAGCGCATCGATTCATATAAAATTGTTGAAATTTCTTTCTTTAATAACTAGTGATCCATCGTCATCTTGAAAGAATAGGATGTTGTTCTATGAAGGTAGAATGAATTCAGAACTTTGAGGAGGGGGCTAGCATCAGCAGCTGACGGGCTGCAAAGCTACGAAAGATCGAAATTTCTATCTCAATTCGTTCAAAAGTGATGATGCATACACCAACGGCATCTAACTGATTTTTTTGTTCATTTTATATTGAGCAAAATATCTTTAACTCATTAGTACTGATGTTTTCGACTATGCCGGATCAATTAGCAATACTTATTTTTCTATAAAAGAACTCTTTTCTTATTAAAACATTATAACTAGCGATTGAATAATATTGCTTTCATGTGCTATTACACTCCCTAGTCGAACATCTTGTAAGCAAGATCTTATCAAGATCTTGAAAAGATAATTTGCATGTATATATCTTGGTTGTATCAGATATATCTATACCTAAGATCTTGCCAAGATCATGGACAAGATATCAGTTACTATTATCTTCTCACAAGATCTTGAGTAAAACATAAAGTGACATCATTCTTATATATGGATGTTGACTAGTAGTTATTCATCGCTCTGTTATTCATATTCGGTCGTATATGAACAACATGACTGACAGTAGGAAACATACATTTAAAAAATATTTTTTTCAATACTATTTCTCGAATATTAAGTATTCGAGAACATGCTGATCTCGATCGATGATTGGGACAGGATTATCATGAATTCGTCTCACGTTGATCCGGCCAACGCAAAGCTAGTCAAGTCCCAAGATCTGAATTGCTTGAATTGTTTATGAGAGAATAAATAAGTTGAAAATAAATTAAACAATATCTTAATACGTCGTTACAAAAAAAATAAAAAATGCGCTGCTCCGTAGGTTCAAACCACGTTTTATGAATGAGTCGTACATGGTGTCGCAAATCACGACACATGTCACGCGTCTTATCTTAGTACGTATCCAAGATATTATGGATTCGTACCTAAGATCTTACACATCTGTACCCAAGATCTTGGCCAAGATCTTGCTTACAAGGTGTTCGACTAGGGTAGTGACCAGTAATACTAGTGGATCAGTAGATCAGTATAATACTGGAACTGGTGCATTCCTAATTCACATCGATTAGTTTTTAATTATGACAGAGTCGAATGCCGTACACAATTCTGGGAGAGTCATATTATTTCGACTTGCTCTCTCTGAAAAAAGTGTCAAAAAGAGTAAAAAAGAGAAAGTTGGTTACGTTTCGAAATTCGAATATGGAGAGAAAACTTCAAATGTAGCGCAGCTAAACATTGCCGGAGGAGAACTTATAATATTTATATCTCCCAAGACTAATTCAAATCGTGAATGTTGAAATATTTTATGGAAATTTATACATTCCAACCTCTCTTCCGGCTAATTAAAGGATCCTGTCGTATTTGGTGACCTCTCATATTTGAAATGTAATATATATGTATATGGGCAAAACCATTCGTTAGCGACGTGACTTCGCAAAATACAAGCATTTCTATCTTGTGTTACGTAGCTGCTCTAAGGCTGACTTTTATGTATTACATAGATGCTTAGATACTATTAATACTCTGAAAAAAATTAAAACTAAAAAGCTTTGTTTCTATGAGTCATCAGAAAAAACCTAGCGTTAGCAACGTGATACAAAAAAGGACATAAACTTTCACTTTATGCCTTTACGTTTTCAAAAACTGACCATTAACTGGTAGACCCTGGTAGACCCTGGTCCCTGGTATTCCCTGGTAGTCCCATGTAGTCCCTAGAAGACCCTGGTAGTCCTTGGTAGTCCCTGGTAGTCCCTGGTAGTCCCTGGTTCCTCGGGTAGTAAACAAAGTGTATTTTCATCTTTTATCCGTTCTGGAATTGTAGTTACTGTTCGGATCATTTTGAATTATTTGGTAATTCATTTACTTTGAATTACTTCGTAATTCAAATGCGTCATCCAGTGTTTTCGATGTGGATAGTGTTTATAGAGTTCTGATTCTGTATCGTTCAATGCAACTTGAACATCGCTGGAGAATGAAATAAAAATGGGAGATCTGTCACTTGAAATTGGAAATTGGCATGCTCTCTAAAAAAAAAGCGTTTCCCAGAAAACCAACGAAAAAAATTTTGCGATGGTTCGGAAGTCCAGTTTTTACAATGAGAAACTCTTAAAAGGTTTCCCATAGTAACAAAATCAGAAACCGAAAATGGTTCCCGAGCCTCTTATACGCTTCCAAGCATTTCAGAACTTCGGAAAGCGTTTTCGGTTTCCGATTTTGTTACTGCCGGAAACTTTTAAAGAGTTTCTGATGGTAAAAAATGGGTTTCCGAACCATCACACGTTTTTTCTCGTGGGGTTTCTGGGAACGATTTTTTTAGAGAGTAATTATGAGTGAGAAGGAGACTATACATATGCCTATACCAATTTGCACTTGAGGTTGGGGTGACTGTTAGTTTAGTTTTAAGTGTAGTCTTGAGTCACCCACATCCATGTCTGTAAGTAACACGCCGCAATAGATTGAACGTGAGCAAAGAAATTGAGAGTAAAAGTAGTTCGGTTATTACTATTCCTATGATATCTCGTGGCTTCTTATGGTTTCAGAAATAGACTTAAGAGCCCTGGAGATTCATATCACTCAATGGTGAAGCATTAAGAACTATAATAGTTCACGAGGAGCCATCATAGTGTATGGGAAACTAAGTTTAAGTATTTACTTTCTCCCAGAGAATGTCGTCTATTACAATGCAAGGTTCCTTAAGCTGCAGTACAGGCTGCTTAGGATACAGAAAGACACGATGGAATGACAGAAGAGGTTAAAGAAAAAAGTCTTGTTATGATCTCTGTTAAGAAATAGCCTTCAATCATAAATAATGCTGCCATTTGAATGATTGTTGGTGTAGTTAGGCAGGCAAACTATACGTATGGTTGCTTACCAGGGTGGGTTGATTGTGGTGAAGGTGTGAATGGGTTTGATGAACTTGTTCCTGGTGTCTTTGGTTTACGTCCAACTGTATGTAGAACAACTTCGCATTTTAAACAGACTTTTGAGAGTGGTTCGATGAATGTGCCGTTCTACTGAGATGCAAATGTATTAGCCTCTTCTGCACACTCAAAATTGTTCATCCAAGCAAGTCTATGCCGACTTGGCGTTTGACGTTTGGCAACAACAACATTGGCAACTGAAACCTTCAATATAGCGGCTAAGTCTGGTCTTCTCATTTTAAGAGAAATTCCAATCGGTACCCCTACGTTTCGTCCCCTTACATTTCGTCCCAAGTCATGAGTATTAATTATTATTAGAGAAATTATAATAGAAATTTTATTGTACTAAATTCAAGCGCTTATTTTCAATTTCATTGCGATACGAGTTAAATATTCCTCAATATTGTTCACATCATAAGGCAGTACAATTCTTTTCAGTCGTGCATCCAGATTTTCATAAGTTTTGTTCTTTTTTTTTTTGGTGATTCACCAGCACGAATTTTTTATTTCATTTCTCAGACGAATGATGTGAATTCGATTTGGATCAGGTGCGTGTGAGTGTTCAGACGGCTCTTTAAGAAATACTTCCATCTGAACATTTGTGTAACAACGACCAAAAAAACATGGATCGATGTAGAAATTTTAGATAGAAAGATTTATACTTACTTCTGCAATTTCGATTTTCACAGCGAAATATTCTTTTTTCGTCTGTAATTCGATGTTGTGTGTACAAATGTCCCGCAAAATAAATCATTGAATTCCCTCGAGAACTCTTCAAAAGTTCAATTCTACTCATTGTAAAGTTACTTTTCGAACTTATCCGAAATCGATGAATAACAACTATACTACTGCACGTGATCAAATGACGAATAGAATATTATCACCGATACATGTTTATAACCGAGGGTGGAGATCGCCCATTCTTCAGTGGCTTCTCAAAACACGATGATTCACTATTCGCAACACTTAGTATTTACACAATAACTATTTCTAAATAACTATACAGATTGTTTCTTGTCAAGTCGTGATCTATGTAACTGGGACGATATGTAAGGGGACGAAATGTAACTGGGACGAAATGTAAGGGACGAACTGTAAGGGGACGAAATGTAACTGAGACGAAATGTAAGGGACGAACTGTAAGGGGACGAAATGTAACTGAGACGAAATGTAAGGGACGAACTGTAAGGGGACGAAATGAGTGGTCACCAATGTGGAGTGACTATGGATGTGGATTTTTTTGTACTGTCTTAAACATACGCACACAGGAAGGCTCATCGATTCCTGTATTATTTTATAAATCATTCGGATATGCCATTTCCTCCGAAGCAAACTGTCGAAAATTAAATAGAATAGGGTGACCCATCTCAATGAGTTTACTCATTATAACTCCAAGAACGAAAAAACGGTTTTGGTTTCAGGATAGCTGAGTTTCAATCTGCGCTGTCCTTATGAGATGATTCCATCGAAATACCTGTGATTTATTGGCCAGGACTAAAAGAATTTCATTGTTAATCGTTCATCAATCTGTTATATTCAAAGTGCTCTTTCCTTCGCATATGACGAAAGAGCAATACCCTTTTTTTGGTTTAATGATATCTTAACCCTACCTAGCGTCTATCTGAAGAAGAACGGCGTAATCGAATTATATTAAGCCTCAGTCTTGCTTTTTAGGTTTAGTGGAATTGGGGCAATTGCAATTTAGACATCGGGATTCTGGCCATGTCCGAATTCCACCAGACGTCAGAAAATACTGTGAGTTTTCCACAATTCCCGAAATTCTTTAGGACTTACGGCAATATTCGTTTTTGCTGGTTATATTAATGTCTAGTATCCGCTGGAACTTCGATAATAAAAAATAACCAGTAATAATGAGTAGTGTTGTCCAACGTCTGGTGGAATTAGGACATTTTTCAAAATCTCAGTGGAAATCGGACATTGCCTAAATTCCAATGTCCTAATTCCTAGTGTTCGAATTCCGTTTCCCCGCTGTTTTTCTGCATGAGACAGAACAAGTTCAGCAACTTTGGCGATATATGATGATTTTCATTGAAAAATGACCGCAGAGCACTTAACAACACTGATATTTCGAAATCTATTTGAAAAAAGTCAATAGAAAAGGTAATCCGTGTTAAAATTCAATACATTTGTTACTTCTTCACTACAAGCTTCAACTCAGACATAGTCCTAGAAATGAATAGCAGTCAGAGAACTTTTCTCATCAGCTAATGTTAAAATAAATAAAGTGACATTTTGAATGGAAATCTAAATCAAATAGAGAGAAGTGCTCACTGAACTCCCTA
This sequence comes from Rotaria macrura, assembly GCA_900239685.1. Taxonomy (NCBI): domain Eukaryota; kingdom Metazoa; phylum Rotifera; class Eurotatoria; order Philodinida; family Philodinidae; genus Rotaria; species Rotaria macrura. Next base: position 80,032 of record OENT01000286.1, read on the forward strand.
AGAAAATATGATCGAATAAACAAATCATCAGATTTATATTACAAAAAAGTCTTACTTTGCTCACCCCTGTTGAATAGAACAAATGCAAGAAATAAATTGTAACAACCCACCGTTGTGTTTTACACCTTTTATACACTAATGTTCTCTGCTAGTCGTTATTTATTCATCATGCTCAAATGTATTTCATATTTATGAAAGAGAAACGTAAAAGCGAAACTCAGAAAATTCGCCGATTTCGAGCATTCATTTGAAAAAACGCTCTAGGTAATTGCTTTGCTCCGTCAGCTGAAAAAACCTGCTTCTTCGACCTTATTTTTATTTCGGTTTTCTATTCCAGGAAAGTAGTAGTAAAAAAGACCGAAAATTTTTATATAAAAGTGATGACTTTCTTACAGTCAAACGGAAAAATACTGTAAAAAATCCCGGAGCGACTGAGTCTGGTTGTTCGGGTAAGTTATCAGTAAGAATGTGCGTGACTCGGGCGATGTCAGTATCGATGTGAATATAGGTGTTGTTGGAGAGCACAAGAAAACTCGGCACACAAATACATTGGCCCATACCATCAAAACAGGCAACCACATCTACATCCACACCCTAAGGTGAAAAATCGTTAAAAATTTAACGACTTGACGATTAAATATGTTACCTATTTGACATTCGAAACGCGTTAAATTTGAAAAATCAACATCAATTAGTTAGTTGTAGAAATTTTACTCCGCCGAGCTCGAAAATTTAATAAGAAGGTGATCAATACTTCATCGGAAAAATAAAATCTTTCTCTCATCGTTTTTTAACTATATTCATTGTATGAAGTATCTCCTATCACTATTGACTCTCACGGACCCTTATTTTGCATATCTTTTGCTTGCATTCAAATGTTGGGCAATAAAGAATTTTTATTATGTACTGCATGAAAAAGCTAAATTTATTCTACAGTTGATTTTATTTAAGCTCATTATTTGGAATAACTGATGTCAAATCAAGATTTGAAATCCAGAAAGACTCGTCATTCTTTAGAGAAGACCTTAGAATATGTTTAAAGATACTATTAAATCAGGAACTAGATTTCCCCACTTGAATAGAAAATGGCTATAAACTTTCATCGAATGGGAAGAAATAAACAAAGCGCTACTCTAGTCCATCATGTTGACAGTGATCGAAGATCCTGTTCGCTTAATCATTCGAAAACTCTTTTGCCTTATACAATCACAGTAAATATAACATATTCTCATTTATCAACCAAGTCTGCAGAAAACGAATCATTATGGTAGAGTTTACTGTCATTGATTGTATTAGATAGCAACCATATTTATTGTGCTTGGTAGAACTTCATTCAGCGGTACATTCTCTGAATCGTTTCCTTTAACTCGCTGTTTGTGTCAGACTCTCATAGCTAATTAGTTTCGTTTCATGAGATTTTTTTTATTTGCAAATATTGACAATTGATATTTCATAATACTGTGTATATATTAAAAATTTCTATTCTATAGTTCACAATTCATCAGGTAATTCAATGTCAAGAAATGGCTGCTTCGCCGATAGTAAACTCATGAACAGAGTGGAACATGATGGAGCTTGTGTGCATAGACACGACTGAGGGTATGTGTTACCCAGATGGCACGCCTTCATTTTCATGCCATGTAGGACCCTCAAATCTTCGTCCATACATTCGATCGATACCAGATCTAAGACTACGTCATCATATCAAACATGCGCAAGATCAATTAGATTATTTCGCGGAATTGCTTCGAGCCGAATCGCTCACAGTTGCAACAACAATGGATGAAGTAGCTGATGACGATATTGGAGAAGTACTTAACAGAAAACAAACATACGTTCGTAACAGCTCGAAAGTGAGTAATACTGAAAAAAGTATGCAAAAGACAGAAGCAGGTGTAGTTCGGCCATTTCAATACGACAGAAGAAAAACTACGTTTCAATTATTAACTAGCCACACGTCATTTCACATCCCAATTTCAGTTGAGTCATGCTTCTCCGCGTGATATACTAATCACATTGGGCGATACTGTGGTAGAGTTTCCCACTTCTATTCATACTCGTTATTTTGAATCTGAATACTAGAAACCTCTTCTATATTCATTGAAGAATCAGAATCCAAATATCAAATGGCTTCAACCATACCGAAACCCACATACTAACAGAATAAAAATGTTCAACGATATTGACTAGTGGGAAAAGATGGATTTAGGTGTGGGAGTGAGTATTGGTATGTCTGAAGGCTCTTGTTGATATGCATGTAGGAGTGGGTTGACGTGTTTGTGGGTTGCCGTTAGTATGGATGGAGTTGTATCTCGGTGGATCGGGGTGTGGGTTCTGGTTAAACATAATTCTAGGATCGATACCTACACGGATAACTGAGCTCACACCGACACTGCACCTAAACCCACGCCCACATCGGAACCCAGAGCCACAACCATACCCAAATTATCCTACTTTGCACTTGACAATAAGACCGAATCATCGAAATCATCAACATCATCAAAATCGATAAAAAAATCTTTCTCTCTCCTGAAAAAAGTAAAAAGCAAAATTTCAAAAAACCAACAACAGATTCCAGTTCCCCGACCCCAATTACCTTCGGTCAACCCTTATTATGAGATTACTTGAAATAGGTCAAAAAAACATTTTTTCTGTTCTTTGCGAACGAACACACACACACATACACGAACGAACGTAACAGCTCATTTCGGCGTAATACCCTCCTTTCAGTAGAGGGAATAAAATCATCACAGTTCGGGAAGTGAATTTTCCTAATTTCCATTTGAGAATAAGAACAAGTCATCAAACTCATCATTTTTCGCGAACCAAACTATCGTACTTTCAAACGGGAATAACACCCAGTCATCGAAATCAGCAAAGTCATGAAACTCATCACTTTTGGGGAACCGAATTTTCCTACTTTGCATTCACGAATAAGACCCAGTTATCAAAATTATCAAAATGATCAATTTTCGGGAATCAAATTTTCGAAATCAGCATTCCGGAATAAGACGTCTTCATTGAAACCATCAAAGTCATCGGTTTTCGGGAACTTAATTTTCCCACTCGGTATTGGAGAAGAGGACATCGTGATGAGGGATCTGAAAATAAGTTTTTTCTGGGTGAAATTTATATATACTGGACGCCTGGAAATGTGATATATGCGCGAAATCGAGAAAGTTACAGTTCGTGTGGGGGCCTTGAATTGACGATGTGTGTTGTGACTGTTCTTTGCAGATTAGTGAATAGTTATGCTTACGTGAAGTCTTTAAGTTCCTGCTTGTTATTTCAACAATGACGGATTTCGTGCCGCAAAGTTGTTTAGCTGGGTTTTTATGGCGTCTGGCGACGATGCTTTGTTGAGGTCATGGCTTTTTACTGCTTGGATTTTATAGGATTCTAAACCATGATGTCGGATCTTGTTGGATTTCGTCGGATTTCATTAGTTTTCATCGGATCCGATGGAGTCCGCTGAAATCCGAGTCCCAGGTCAAAAAATCTGACATAAGATATTATGTTGTACATGCAAGATCTTGCATATGAACGAAATCTTTCAAGAATCTGACAAAACATCGTCGTCTCTGACATCTTACATCAGATCATACTATATTTTCCTCGAAAGATCTTACATTCACTTTATTTGTATTAAAAACTTTAGTGATATTTCGAGAGGATAATTAATTTCATTGAAATACTACTGTGGTATATCACACATAACAGAATCTTTCAAGAATCTTCTAATGCGATCGTACGTAAGAAGTCAGAGACGACGATTTTGAGTACGTTTTTTCATCGGATCTTATAAGGTCAGATATGATTAGACATAAGATCCTTGTATGAACTTGTCATCGGATTGTTCGACCTGGGGTGTTGGATTACTTCGGATTCCGTAGGGTTAGAATCCGATGTGTTGCTGTAGAAACCGGTTGAGATCCGGTAGGATTCTGTAGGAAGTTTAACGGAATCTGGAGACTCTGATTTCAATCGAATCCTAGTGTAGTATCCGATAGAAGCGTATTATTAGGATCCTATCGGTTTCCGTATGTCGTATCCGATTGGTTTCCTGTGTTAGGAGTTGATCGGAATCCAACGGTATGGTTCCAAGAGAGTTTCCGCAACCAGGATTCCGGTGAAATGCTTGTAGGATTCCTGCGAAAATATGGTAGGATGTCGTCGGAATCCGATCGGAACCGATTGGATCCGATCGGTTCCGACACTTGGATTGAATCTCCTTGGATAAGATCAAATACACACAAAATTCAACATAACCCAGTGAATATTTTTCACTGGGAACAAGCAGATGGCGCTTGAAGACAACACTTTAATAGTGGAACGGACGATCATAACTCAAAAGTTGTTTCGATCAGTATTACCGTCTTGTCATTCCGTTCCAATATTGAAAGAAAAAGAAAAGAGTCGGATATGAACAATAAATAACATCATAACAACCAACTGATGAAGTAGATAAACAACTCCGAAACGTCTTGTTAAAAATTTATAATTTTAATAAAAAAATCAAGAAAAACTAATTAACAACCATAAGAACAGGAAGAGAAACATAATTAATCATTAAACATTGCAAATATACACTATGAACACGTACGAACAACGCACGAGGAGACGTGGGCTATATTTAATCGAATAACAATCCTTTGTTTTTATTGAAATAAAACTTTGCAAAGAATATATTAAGATTAGAATTAGAGTATAACAGCAAATGTGTTACAGTTTTATCAAATGTATTAAAAACAGGTTAAATACAGACAGTTACCATTATTAATGTCACGCTTTCATGTAGCAATCTGAATTTATTCAAAATGATTCTATCAATCTGTTCTGACAATCCGTCTACGAGTTTCAGCATATTTCTTTATTTTGTGTTGCATAGAAATTATTTTATACTACTTAATCAAAAGAAACACTACTGTTTTTTAATATGACTTTTTCAAGCTTCTCTTACACCATCATTTTAATCGAAGTATCTAAATATTCCTATCCTGAAAAATAGGTACATCTCTTTTATTTTCTTGCTTCCACTGTCAACAAAAGTCAGAAACGAAGAATAGAGAGGCGGTCTGAATGACGCAGCCTTTGCCATGATTCAACGTTGAGTTTTGCATTGTCATGCTTATACTAGTGGTTTTATGATATAAATAATGTGAAAAAATTCTATTCTTTTCGATACAATTTCCTAGTAACATGGCATCTATTCAACCAAATATTCCAACAAGCCAATCAGCATTACAATGGGTTCGAGTCAGTGACAAAAATCCATTCGAATGGACAACATCAGCACCGGTGATTCAACCATCACAATTAGGTGATAATCAAGTTTTAATTCAAAATCATGCTGTCTCTCTCAATCCAGTTGATTATAAAATGGCAGCATACAATTTTTCTAATACAGAATTACCAGCTACTGTTGGTTTTGATGTTAGTGGTCGAATAGTAGCTGTTGGAAAATCTGTGGAAAAATTCAAAGTTGGTGATGAAGTTTTTGGATATTTAAATTTAAACTCAAGTAAAGGAGGAGGAGGACTTCAACAATATTCTGTTGGAGAAGTCCATGGATTGGTCAAGAAACCAGCACATATCAGTCATACAGATGCAGCAACACTTGGTGTAGCCTTTTTGTCTGCTATGGTATATTTCTTCTTTTTAATTATTTCATTTTTTACAAAATAATCATCTTTTATATTGTATAGCACGGCCTTCGCCAAGTTAATATTGATTCATCAACATCTGTTTTTATTCCTGGCGGTTCAGGTGGTGTCGGTCATTTTAGTGTACAAATCGCCCAAATTCGAGGTGCTAAGCAAGTAATTGCATCAGCATCTAAAGATGAAGGAATTCAAATTCTAAAAGAACAATATAAAATCAATGTTGTCAATCATGCTAAAGACAATGTTGTTGATTGCGTACGCGCACTTACCCAAGGTCAAGGTGTTGATGTCGTTTATGATTCGACTTATCTCGAATCAAGCTTTGCAAAATCAATCCAAACAGTTAAAGAAGGCGGTTCATGGATTGTCCTCGGCCATTTTGCACAACAAGGTAGTGATGAGAGCAAAAATGTTGCGAAACGAAAAGCCAAATTAATTCGTGCTGATGTAGCATCTTACTGGTTAGGACCTCAACAAGCACAAGCAGAAATATTTTTTCAAGCTACATTAACACAAGGTGCAAAATGGATTGAAGAAGGGAAACTTAAACCATATATTAATCAAATAATTAAACTTGAAGAAGCAGAAAATGCAATTGAAAAAATCAAACAAGGCACGGTTGGTTTCGGCAAAGTTGTTGTGAAATTATTATAAACTTGAATTCTTTTATTTTTACTTAATAAATATCTTTTTTGACACTATAATAATTCTTTTATGTAACAAACTACATAAAAGAAAATATGCAGAAATAATTTTTCAGCATGCTAATAATGTTCTGCACAGTGAATAATCAATTTTTTAAATGATTATTCTGCCGAGGAGATTCAATCCCAGCGTCGGAACCAATCGGATTCTGACGAAATCCTACCATATTTTCGCAGGAATCCTACAAGCATTTCACCGGAATCCTAGTTGCGGAAACTCTCTTGGAACCATACCGTTGGATTCCGATCAACTCCTAACACAGGAAACCAATCAGATACGACATACGGAAACCGATAGTATCCTAATAATACGCTTCTATCGGATACTACACTAGGATTCGATTGAAATCAGAGTCTCCAGATTCCGTTAAACTTCCTACAGGATCCTACCGGATCTCAACCGGTTTCTACAGCAACACATCGGATTCCAACCCTACGGAATCCGAAGTAATCCAACACTCAGATTTCAGCGGACTTCATCGGATCCGATGAAAACTAATGAAATCCGATGAAATCCAACAAGATCCGACATCATGGTTTAGAATCCTATAAAATCCGATCAGTAGGAAGACAATACCCCACCCAAGAATGTTCCCTAAGTCTGATGATTTTGATGACTGCTTCTTATTCTGGAATTTAGAGTTAGCACATCAGCATCACGCAAAGGGAGATTTTGATGGTTTTGACGACAACTTATTATTCTCGAATGCAGATGAGGAAACTTCGGTTCCTAAAAAGAGATGATTTGAATGACTTTGATGACTACGTCTTATTGTCAAACGAAGAGTTGCGAAATTCAGTTCCGCAAATATTATGATATTCATGGTTTTGATGACCACTTCATATTCTGGAATGCGGACTTAGGAAAATTCGGTTCCACAAGTGTTAAATTTGGTGATTTTGATGATTAGGTCTTTATCTGGAATGCAAATTTATTAATTTTGGTTCCCGAAAAGTGACGACCGTGATGATTTTGATGATTTTGATAAGTAGCTCTTATTCTCGACTACGAAGTTTTAAGATTTGGATCCCGAAAAGTGATGACCGTGATGACTTTGATGACTAGCTGTTATTCTCGAATATGAAGTTTTAAGTACTAGGTGTGGGTGTCGGTGTGGTTGTGGGTGTTAGTATCCGTCTTCGTTTTAAAGACAAACCCACACCCACACGGAAAGCTCGTAAGCAGAATACTCCATTGCGCCCTAGATGCCAGGAATGAAGTCACGTACGATAGCCATATCAAGATGGCTTGACAGAGTTATAGGACCAGTGTTTGATAACCTGGCAAAATAGACAGCTATACGTAATGGAATGGAACTCATAAAACAAGTGGAAAAGAGTCGGCTAAGTACCTTTCAAATGCCACATTATTTATCACCATGGACGTCACAGACTTGTATATAATGATACCACAAGAGAAAGGTATCAAAGTAATAAAGAAACTAATGGAAGAAGCAGGTCTTGAACAAATCGACGGAGTGAGGAAAGGAATCATTCTAACACTAGAAAGATTTGTTATGACGAATAACTACTTCTACCTCAATGGACTATACTGTAAACAGGTGGGAGGAGGCGCAATGGGTTCGCCACTAACACTTACCATAGCAAATGCTTACATGTTTTTCTATGAGAGACCCATAGCTAAATGGGCGAAAAACACGAATTCGCTATATTATAGATATGTAGATGACCTCTTCATAATGTCAAATTTGACGCATGATATACTGAAAGGTTTGATCAGATTTTGGAATAGACTCGATGTCAACATAGAGCTTTCAGAATCCATGGGGAAATCTGCTGAATATATTGATATAAAGTTCGAGAATAAGAATGGGGAACTGGTGACTGAAGTTTTTCATAAATCATCACACCAACCTTGCTTTCATCATTTGGCAGCACCCATGCAGATCATATTAAAAGAAACATACCTCTTAGGAGTCTCATTCGATCTCTGCGTTATTCGTCAAACTTTTCAGCCTTTAAATAAGAAGAAGCGTATGTATACATTGTAACGATAACAAGGAGATATCGTGTCTTTCCAACTGTCTTTATTTCAATCTCTTCCTTCTTTTATAGTTGCATTCCGCTTCAACGCGAGCCAATCAAGTGGAGAGAAAGAGAACAGAGAGAGGCAGAGACATAAGCCGAGAGAGAAAGAGCACATGAGAGAGAGAGAACATGAGAGAGAAATATAAGCGCACACGGAGATAATCATCATTGTGACGAGCGGAACAGATAACTATGTACATTCATATATCAATTGAAATAGAACAAGTGCTTATGTCGGCACATACATGTCATTATTACTCAAAAAATATCGGATTGAATTTATAATGACACAATTCGAAAGAGTCTTTGAGACATTTCAATACGATATGCCTGCTGAGGACACCTACGCTAATCTAAGAAAAAGGTTTTGTTGATAACAGTAAAACGGACAAGACAAAGTCGGCTAAAGTGAATTTCGAAACGAACATATTTTGTCATTTTTCATATTCTAGAGAAATGAACAACTTTTCAGCTCAATTTCATAAAATATGGAAAGACTGATTCGAAGACACTGCCATTTGCAGGCTAAAACCTATCGTAGGCAGTATTAATCTAGATAACCTAAGCAACCATCTAATAAACAAGAAACCCGATAAAACTGTGCTCAAGTCAGAGATTCACATGGACCATTAGGTCCTGGAAGAAGGATGAACAATCCATATTATACCAATGACTCGACAAAGAGTACTCTAACCGCAAACACAACAAGCCGGAACACAATAGCAGCAACAACACAGCAAAAACGTAATGCGACAAAAACGCAACAAAAATGGTCAGCATTCAGGATTTCTTTGAGGTCCTCAGACCCGAGATCGTTGTTACCTTCCGATGAGGTCCATAAGACCCAAAGATAGAATTCGTATTTGTTTTAGTTATCTTTCGATGAGGTCCATTAGACCCAGAAAGTTCCTTTTCATTGCTATTTGTTTGTTGAACACTCCGTCCCTTTTGTAAATCCTGAAGAGATGGCTTTTTAAAGACCATCGAAACTAGTCGAAATAAAAATTCTCAAAAAACAAACGAAACAACTTTTAATATTTTTGCTCGGTGATAAAGTATTGAATACTAAATAGAAAAAGGGTTTTCTTTCAAAAGAAACCAAATACCAATTGCTCTCATTTTCCAAATTATAGGGTATGTGTGTCAACGTCATTCTGAAGTGTCTATTGGTGAACATTATGACTCTGAATGTTCAAATGAGTGTGTCTGATCGGATTTAGAACTTGAATGGTGTTGTATAAAGATGCATGCGCTTACAACCACACCGGATTGATGCTTTCATTTTATTTATAATATATTGATGCTGACCATCACAGCAAAGAAAAACACATATTTCGATAATTTATCTTCTGGTATCTTTTCTTCGGGATTTCAACACAGAGACAAAGTTTACATTTCAATATGAGTAGGGACAACCTTGCCAATTACTGAGAAACAACAACACTCAGTACTTCTGTATCTACTAAATAAAACATTGTTTCTTGGGATATGCAAATGTTTCAAGTGAGGTCAGATCTGTCGAAACTGTTTATTCAATTATCTAATGAACTAATTCTTCATTGGATAAAAGCTACACTTCAAACATCATTCAAAAATCAACAGATATATGATAGACTGCTGTCTCCTTTGGCAACGCTCAAACATGAAGTTGAGTGCTGGGACATCGATAGAAGAAGATAATACTCATTTACAGACACATCGGTATTGAAAATTCGCTTTGTTTTAACTACATTTTAATCTCAAATGTTAAAGTTTCACCGTAAAATTGACTGTCGCTGCTGATGTAAGTGTTACCTATCTCAAACTAGCACTGCAAAAAAAACGTGTCTTCTCATTTGTGAACATAAAATTGTGATTTTAATTTGATTTAATTTAAATGAATTTTCTCTAATTAAATTTATCTAAAAAGAATGGAACATTCAATTTTCGTTTTATAAATTTAACTGAATTTAAGAAATTCAATGGCTTTGACGTGAATCAGTTTAAAAAACTATCATGAATTTGAAATTCCGTTTGGTGAAATTCAAAAAATTAATTGTTTAATTTTACTTTTGAATGAACTTTGACCTATAGAATTCGCCTAATAAGATAACTCATGATGTCTTTGAAGTGAAGTGAAATTTGTCGAGTTCACTTAACGACATAGCTCAGTATTTCTTTTCTATGAAGTGCAGTTTGTAGAGTTCGCTGAATGATGAGTTTTACTGTTTCTTGACAATGAACTGCAATTCATAGAGTTCGCTAGATCTAGTTTTTCATTTTGTTTTTATCTCAATTAAATGTAACTTATATGGAGTTCAATAGACATAATTGTTACTTAGATATGGCAGATGATTCTCTTTCCTATTTTACACACTTTTTTCTAATTTTTCCAATGATTTCTTTTTTTTCGTCGAACCTTGCTCCACTAATTTCAGTATTATTTTATTCATGAATAAAATTTCAGTCCTTTTTAATTGATATTTTACTATTACTATATCATTTTTCCTTGAAAAAGCAACTTGCTGTATGATGAATACTAAAAGGTCATTACTTATTGATGTTAAATAATTTTATGCATCAGCTTATTGATATATGTGTCATGATTTTCTTAATTATGCCTATGAATAAAACCCGTCTCTATCTAATGAAAGTTTTGCTCAGTTAAAAACTGTCGATGTCTGCTACAAACTATAATAATCTTTTTAATTTGAAGTTTCTTTCAAATAAAAGTAACTCGCGTCCTTTACCAATTGCGGTAGCTCTGTTCAATCTAAATTTTCCCAAATCCAAAAACTTTCGTCCTCTATAAATTGCACGAACTTATCTGTAAACGATTATTCATTTCATTAAAATATTTTTAAAACTCTCACTATTTAAAGTTATGTCGATCGTCAGGTTTTCTGGAGTCAAAATTTCAATAACTTAATCCTGTACGTAGACTTGAACGCTGTGTCTCTTGACGACATATTGAAAATTTAAAACATTGTCATTAAATTTTAAATTCAAGTTTATTCTTGTTCTCAAATGAGAAGTAGCCAAAAAAAGCTTTATTCTGCTATTTATTATCTGTTTCATGAAGATAATAAATAGAATGATTCGAATAGAAATGATTTTTCTCGAAACAAATCAGTTTATTGTTATATTCATGTTATTAGATCTTATAATTGTCTCAGATTTCCCTTGAAATGACTTCATACTTATTATAATTTCTCATAAACAGAATCATTATAATGGAAAAAGAAAAAGTGCACTTTTTTATAACAAATTCTACAGTTTCCGCTGATAACTGCAGTGTTCTGTAGTATAATCAAATGATGACAAACATTTACTTAGACGGAAAATATAACTTCAACGTTCGATGATGTTAACCAATTTAATACACGATGGAGCATATTTTTTATGAATTCATAATTGAAATGTTTTGAGGCTTTTTTTCAAATAAAGCTTTTTCTCAGGTGTTGTTCTGGGTCCAATGATGACATTAGTTATATTTTTGTATGAAGTATTGCATATTACATAACTTGAAAGGTTTTGATCGACCGATGAAATTGAATAAGATTATTGAAAACAGAAACGTAGAAACATGACAACAATAGACAGAACTAAAATTATTACAAGCAATGTCACGATTCTATCGATTTCTCTCAATGATAACCCAAGCATAGCTTTGGTGACGTTTAACTTCATCTAACGCACTGAATGAAAGTGTGGATATGTGGATATACAATGAAGCGAACACCAAATTCGACATCTACAGAATTTATATCGACCATTTTCTTTTCTTCACATAATTTTCAAAGCAATGAACACACACGTAATGAGATCATCAGCAAAAAACATAAGCACAATAAAGACAATTAAAATCAGTTCAATTTGTACATTATGCCTGGGAAGAATTTTCATTGAAACAACTTAGATTAATATATTTTTTAACGGTTGATTAAAGTTTAAATGTAAAGCAAACGAATACTAACAAGAGAGTTGTTTCCATACTGTTTTTATTTCGTAAAGAAAAATAGTCTCGATTATTCGAAAAAGAACAAATCACAAGTTAGATATCATCAAATCATGACATCAGAATAGGTTATGATATCCTAAATACTACGAGAAAAAGAACACAATGAACTATGAAGTTAAGTATTATTCAGTTTTTCTCTATGATCACTATTTAATAGGGTGTGCATCTTGGGTCAACTGGGTATTCGCTTTTAGCTACCACCCAATCGCATCCAGAAATATTAACATCTTTTTATTAATCTTTTCGATAAAAAGCATGAAAAACTTTTTTTTTTATAAATTAGACCAACTCGATATAAGAAATCATGCCTACGACCAGTCTGTAGCAAATATCGGTTATAACCCTTGGATGGGATTACGGTGTGTGTGACTTTACTTGCATGCGTCCTCTTGTCGTCCATATCTACAAATCCAAACCATTAACGACATCATCTTTAGGTATGAACTATCAACACTCAATCATCCAACAAAATTTATCAGTATTATCGTTTTATTGTAATAAAGAAAAAAACAAATCATACACCGGTAGATTAAGTATAAAGCAATTTTCTCGAATAACATAAACAAGATAAGCAATTGAGTCAAAATCAGAATTAAACCTTATTGTGTCACAGCAAAACAAAGAGAAAGTACAATGAATAAAAATTTATATTTATGAAAATTCTTGATTAATAAATATTTGCGGAGAGCCCCTTCAGGCATTTGTTAACTGATTAGCCACATCTTTATTCTTTTTCGAATTGGTCTACAGATAATAGAAATCAATCCATGATCTTGAATTTTATCTACGAAATAAACTTACGGCTCGCGGTTTCTTTAGTTGACCGATTGTTTTGTTTTTAATCGGACTTCGCCGACGTCTCGGAACACCATAAATGTCTAGAATATTTCTTAGGTTTTTGATTTCTTTCCCTGAAATAAATGAATGGCACTTATTCGTTTTCATTTGTCGATGGATGATAGACAGTATTTACCCTCATATTCCTGAATCGCATCTGTATTGCAAATGACATCTGTGGCATATGCCATGTTATTCTCATCGACAAGGAACAACTGAAAAACCAACACGGACTGCTCCAGATTATAGTCAACTATCTTGTTTTTTGCTTTTTTCGTTCCTATTGGATAGACATCTAAAAATTATTGAATGATTCGATACGATCAGAACAATAAAGAACGTTTTTACGTACCAGTGAACGTCAGCATTGTCGATGAATATTTGACTAATGTTGTCATTGCTGTTAGATCAGGTTGTTTGAGTCGAGGCATCTCAAGATTTTCGATCCTAGACGACCAAAGACGAGTTTTAGTCAAGGAAACAATCGAAACAATGTGACCTACTTGATGTGACCATTTTCCATATCTTGTTCAGTGACTGGAATAAATAATGAACCACCATGAACTTTTGCACGATTATTATTCATCCATATGGGATATGGATGAAGGAAAGTAAAGTCACTTGTAGCATGTTGTGTTGTAATGCGAGTGATGCGGAGCCAAACAGTCCAATGGACTGACAAACGAGAACGGAGATCAGGAATCTAAATAGATTGATTGAAGGAAGTTATTCTTGAATATTCTGTATAAGAATGATGACTCACAATGATTGTGAAAATTTCATCCCCTGGTACGAAAATGTATCGATTATTTTTCGCACATTCTTTTTCATATCGAGCGCGTTGATATGGACATGGAGGAATAAATATTGAGATCGGTTCTTCAATGCATATGGATGCTGACTGACCACTTTCGAAAAAGGTGAGTGTCGATGGAATATCCTATTACAATCGAATACAAATAAAAAATATGTCAGATTATTAGTGATTACTATTAGAAGACTTACTGTTGACTTAACTACTTTTGTAGATCTATTCGTATCAGTAGGATTTTCTTCAACGAATGTTGACCCGTACGAAATGTTATTAATGGAAGAACTAGAGTTCACTTGTCTGGTTTCGTCTGTTCCTCCCATAAATAATTCTCGATGAAGTCGTGACCCGTCATGACTTTGGTCCAGTGCTGAAAGAATAGAGACATTTTTGTGGAAGAGATAAATTATCCATTCATACAAACCGTCTGTTTCGTTGAAGACAATCTCTCCGATCTTGGTTACTTCGTCTTGATCTTGACTAGAGTTTTCTTCTATATCAATAGGAAATTTTAAATCAGAATGATGATTAGACAAATTCAATTCTTTCTGCAAAATTCACCATTTAGGCCTATGTCGTTTAATATGTCATTCCAATCATCTGGAGAAAGCCACTTGTCAGGTCCAATACTTGTTGGAAACGAATTTCCCATCGTGCACCTTTCAAACAGGTCATCAGAAGAGCGTGTTGAAGCCTGATTTTCCATATTTGTCGATGGCAAGAAATGTTCTGTATCGGCCTTCTGATTCGAGTTTTCAATAGAGTCTGGTTCAATCAAGTAGGTCTCTATGTCTACTGAAGAGAAATCTGTTAGATTTCGCATTGACATTAAGGTGGTTACATTGACTATGGTGTCTTCTATAAAGAAAACGAAAATATTAATTCAGTATAGTCAAAATTCGTCGGAATTACAAACCATCATTGTTGAATTGCAATAGTGGAAATAAATCATTTGGGTCCATCGGAAATATATATGTTTGATTACAAGTTTTCTCCGTACTATCAGTATATTATAACACGTACACAAGAATGAATATCTATAAAAAAAAATGAGATAGTGCATATATTTTGATCGACGAGAATGTTTCAATTAGACAAATGAAAATTTCTTGGTTGATTACCAACAAAAAAGAACTGCTAATATATACACCGTGATGAAAAAAAATAAAATGACGGCAGCGAGTAGAAAAACAGATTCCGCATCATACACT
Source organism: Rotaria macrura (assembly GCA_900239685.1). Taxonomy (NCBI): domain Eukaryota; kingdom Metazoa; phylum Rotifera; class Eurotatoria; order Philodinida; family Philodinidae; genus Rotaria; species Rotaria macrura. Next base: position 95,307 of record OENT01000286.1, read on the forward strand.
TGGTTTCTTCCACCTTGCACAACTATGCTGTTTTTTCTATTCACACAAAGTCATGATTCATGTCTCTCATTTATTTTTACGTTCTCCGTCTACGAGAAGTATTATTTGTCTAGTTTTTCTACTTCTCGCTCTCTCTCTTGATCTCGAGTGTTCGTAATGCACGAGGACACCATATGCGCAAACAACCACTTGCCTTCCCATGGAAAACATTTTAGGGAAAAACTGCGGTCAACCGTGGTTATTTTCACCTAACCGCGGTTATTGCTAGAAAATCGCATTGTCACTGAAAAAAATGCGGTTAACCGCGGTTTTTCTCGCTGCGTTTTAAATTAACCGCAGTTTCCTAAATGAAAAACGCGGTATTCGAAAACGCGGTCCGACTCGGTTTCCCCAAACCGTAGTGAACACCATTGTAAACGAGATATTCGGAAACGCGGTTAGTCTGGATTTTCCGACAGGGAGGTTATCGTAATTTTGACTTTAGCATCCAACCTTGCAGTTTCACATCGTGTGAAATGCTGTTAATATCGTTTTAACTGTAGTCGCGAACAGAGATCCGCGTGTCAATAAAACTAGCGACTCGCCACCGCCTCGTATCCCCTAGAGTTTATAATAAAATAGTTATTTTTAAGTAGTTTTTCAACCACCCATAACAATCACTATCCTTTGATTTTATACAATCAAATAAAGAACATTTTATACATTTAAATAAGTTAAAAGAACAAACATATTAATGATAATCAAATAAATAAAGATCATTCATTTTTTTACTGAGCGTATAAACAATGCTATGAGAACTGCGTCAGTGCAATAGTTGGACTAGACTGAATAATTAAATATACGTATCCAGAGTGCGCTAAAGGTCATCTAGCAAAAAGAAAACTGCATAGGTGCACAGGATTATGATCAAATGAACTAATTTTTTTTCTAATGGTAGAGATACTTCAAAGTTTTTATTCATCAGTAAAAGGTTTAATAAAATCAATTAGACTTATTATCACTAATTTAAAAGATAAAAATTCACATTTCTATGCGACAGATAAACTATAAATTTGGGGTTTATATAATCGGATGCGAATTCCCCTGTTCTTAGATTTTCTAAATTATGTAATACTTTATTTGAATCCTTGAATTTTCTCTATTGTATCTAACTTCGCAAAATCCTCTCAAATCTGTTTGCACTGAAAAGATCTGAAAACATCAGTGACTTGAGTTGAAGTTTGATAAAATACTTCTCTGGACAGTGAACGAATTAGCAACGCTATTCGAGAACTTACTGAAGAATCATATTTTTAGAGGTCTTACTTGCTGACCATTTTGGTCAACAGATGTTCCATGTTCATCAAGAAAAGTTGTTCCCCGAGTCAAAATACTGGAGAACAGCAAATAGGGTTGGTCAAAGCATACGACACTTTCTAGTACTATGACTCTGATACCGTATGTTCTTGATGAAGATAGAACAATTTTTTAATCAAAATGATCAGTATATTAATCTCTAAAAATTGGAATTTGAGAATAAATTTTGGGATACATTTCTACTTTTTGTGGTTGACGACTGATAGAAGTGTGTTGGAAAAGGTCAAACTCCGTGTTCAAGTAGATGATGCTAGCTTTCAAGTGTGCTAATAAGCGGCTACCACTTGAATAGAAGCTTGGAAGTATCCTCTACAATCACGAAAAATATCAGATAATTTGTTCATCACTCTGTAGAGATATACAGTTTTCTTTTTTAAGCTGATTGTTGAGACACCCTACACACAAATTTATTGTCCCGATTTGATAAACTTCACTATAAATGGAAACGTTTAGAAAGAGCTGCATAAAATCGAAAGATATCCTTCAAGATTTTCCATTTATTCATCAAAAATAACATTCTAAGTATAGCCGAGTGAACTCGGCGATTTCCGGATCTCTGGTTCGAGCCACGCTTTCAGAGTGCATTCATAGATTTGTAACAAATCACGACACATGCTACACGTTTTTATTTTAATATGTATCCAAGATCGTATAGATCTGTACCTATGATCTTACACATTTGTACTCAAGATCTTACTTTCAAAATGTTCGACTAGGGAGCGTTGCAGCAATTTTAAAGACATGAGAGACACCTATGAAACAGTCGATTTTAGATTTTCTAAGTACTATAAGCTGAAACAGAATTCTCACAACGGTTTCTCATCCAATTAAAATTCATACAGATGTACCACTATTTCTTTTAGAATAAAGTGTTTATTATGTTTTAACTTTGATATATATTTCTATTCGTTGACTGCTTTTAATATGAACGCATACACCTGACCTGATGATGACAGCAACACGCAAAAAGAGTACGAAATTCACAAACGGAAGCGTTTTTACAAAAGCCGCGTGCAGTGTAAAACGACTCGTTAGGAAAAGTTCGAAAAATATTATAAAAAAAAGTGTTTTTTGCATATCATTGTTCTAAATAGGTAAATGACAATATGAATATACTTAGATTTTCCTTTGTTTTTTTTTTGATCGATCATGAAATAGTTTATGATGAGTAATCATCACGGGTTTGCTTACATGAATGATGAAGTCATTGATGATGATTTCAAATGTTCAATTTGTAACGACCCATTCGAAAAAGCAACATGTACTCCTTGTGATCATACGTTTTGTCAATTGTGCATTGAAAAATGGTTACAAAAAGCAACGGATAAAAATAAATCATGTCCCACTTGCCGTCAACCATTGTCAATTGAAGCTGATTTGAAACCAGCCAGTCGTATTATTTCAAATCGAATCGATCGATATCTAGTTCAATGTTTGGCATGTAAACTTGAGAATATTCCACGTGGTTCATTTTCAGATCATATATTAAAAGTTTGTACAAATGCCAATGTTTCATGTTCAGCATCTGATATTTTATGCAACTGGATGGGACCACGATCTCAACTGAATGATCACTTAAAAACATGTCCCTTTCAATCATTACGTCCTATTCTTGAAGTTATGCAAACTAAGAATACTCATCTTGAACAGTTAATCATTGACCAACAGCAACAGATAACAAATATTAGTCAAAAATGTGAAGCACAACAACTTCAAATTGACGAATTAAAGAGCATTATTGAAGATAAAAAAAGTATGTTGAATCATTAGTTCTTTATTTTTTTGGAAAATTTGATAAAATAATTTCTCATTTAATGATTCATTGTAGTGAATACAAATATTCGAATAAAGAGAGCTATCAACTTCGATGATTTAGTCGAGGAAAGTGACGAAAATGATTCCTATTATCTGATGCCCTCGGAGTACGCTGGTTTTAATTGGAGAAACGGTGCAGTTATGCCTCGACAATGTGGAAGAACCTCATTTCCGGATACTGGCTTTGCCACTGTCTTTAAAGGAAATAGAAAACGTGCCGTGTTCAATTGTGGCTGTCAACCAATCACAATGTATGACCTTCGAAATACATTTTCTATTATATCTTTCGAAGCAACATGTGCTTTTCAAGATGGAATTATTTTAACAGTTACCGGGCGTCGTGATAGAAAGCAAATTAATACAGTGACATTTACACTTCGTTACTACGAATTGAAGACGTTTCATTTAAATTGGAGTAATATTGATGAGTTAGAATTTTTACCCAAGGGTGGAAAACAACTTCCATCGTCTACCGACACAGATAGACACGTCGTTTTGGTATGCCTAAATTTCGATTAGAACATATTACTTTGTTTCGAGCGCTTAATTTTTATAAAACATCAATAAACAAGAAAATAATTAGAGTTCACATGAATATGAGAAAGACTATGGAACAGAGATAAGTATGGATGCGGAAGGTCTTGGTTTCTTTTCGATTGCTGTTATTGGACTATTTTCCTGTAAAAATTATATACAGTTCGTCGCCCCTGCAATTGAACGAAACTCATGATTCAAAAAGAAACCTTGTCTCTAATCTTCTTATTAATATTCTAGCTAATGAGCTGTGTCTTGATCGTTGGCGCATGTGTGTCTTACTCATGCTAGTTGTTTTTCGTTGCAGGAAAAAAGAAAGCACACTATGTAAGACATAAAACTAAGTTAGTGACTGAACTTCAAAAATACCAATTATAATTCATATTGAGTACCCACATGATTTAATCTGACGACGGAATTTATCGGATCCCATCAGTTTCTCTTGGATCAAACATTGTTCGCAAGTGGGTGGGTGCTTGGGTAATTATGTGACGCTTTCCATTTGACAGTTACAATCACACCCAAAACTGATTGCTGGTACGTCAGAATGTTCATTATGTCCGGACGTTCTTTAAAAGAGGTTTCACCGTACAGAGTGTTTCAAAAGTCCGGCGGAATAAAAAGTTCGGTATCTCCACTACTCTTTTATCAAATGAGCTTGTTTTTGGTCTTGGTTATAGAGGATAATTTAAAGCTGTTTTTCATAAGAAAAACCTGCAAAGATACTACTTTGAACTGTTATTTTTGACTTCAATATCGAGGGTGTGGATATGGGTGTGGGTGTCATAATGGGTGAGGGGATAGTACATTAACATACCCATAACCTCCGTACGGACCATGACAGTTATTGTTAAGCCATCATGCTACTTTGATTTTTCAGTCATTTAATTTTCAGATTCTCATGAGTTTTTTTTAATTTTAAAAGTCCCTATCGTCATCTCTCGTGCGGCCTCATATCTCCTGCCACTGAATGCGACAAGTTCTTTTTGCAGAAAGAAGCATCATTCGTATTGATACCACAGTATCTAGTGCTAATTTTGAGCGCTCTATAAAATTTCAAAAAGACTCAAGGGTACTTGATTTATCTTCTGAAGATGCCTTTGGTTCCTACGAAACTTTCCAAAACGACTCTATTTCTGGTTTGCAGGTGTAAGTGTCAATATTCCACTGTGACTTGGTTTGTGGAAGATTACGAACAAATTCACATCCGTTGATAGTATTGGATTCAGTCAAAGTTTTCTTTTCAGTATTTTAATATTTTTCGCTTGTTTTTTCGAGCTTTTCTGTCGATTCGAGTTATAAAAGTGTATGATCAATCATGGTGCTTAATTTAACTGTGCTTATTCAATTGTTTTAGGTCGGGCAGTCATATCTATGTGTCTTCAATCGAAATGTAGAGTCACCATTGCTTTGTTCTTGTCTTCCGTTGGCGTATACTTTGTTTCACTAATTAGTTTTTTGGGTTGTTGATTGTGCTTTCAACTAAAAAAGTCGAATCATCAAATCATCTGTACAACGCTGTTAGAACAAAAAACCATTGATAGTATGTTTTCTGTTCCCTCATGCGTTTTTTTATAACACACATTATGAACATTTTCCAATAAAAATCTTATCCTTGAAATCGACTTTGAAATGGATTCTTGTCCATTGAAAGACGTCGTCCTTTTTACGAAAACTCAATCTAGATGATGAATAATCATCATCCTATTGCATGATTGATCACAACATCTTGCTATTGATTCAATCTTGATGAAAGATAGCATATAAAATCTTTGCCGAATATCACCAAATCAATTTTTTATACATATAAATTTAATACCAACATGCCATGGGAGAAGTTTCATCTATTCTTTTCTTCTGAAAATTTCTATTGAAAACAAATGGCCGTATTGTCTAATACGTATATCTTCAATTAACGTATGAAATAGAACGTGAATTCACCTCTTGCATAGTGAAGTGTCATGCAAATCAACTCTTGAACAAATTTACAAAGACCGTTGGTTGTAGCCTTTAGAGAATTTTATTCCTATCATCATCATTCAAGTCCCACAAGAGAATTATTACAATGAATGGGGAATGCATTTCTTAATGATTTCGAAGAAGCTACAATCGATCAGAAATTTATTGAACTGATATGGATTTAGGTAAGTAAGTAACATATGCTTCACACTATTCTATCTGTCGCAGTGACCCTATTAAGTCAAGATTCACCTCTTATATTTGGATGGTTCTATATAACTTAATCATTGTGAAAAGGATCAAGCTCGATATTGTAACTGCAAATTGACAGGAAATTAATCGACTAGCTCTCTCTACGTTTACGATGGATGAGTACTGTACTAAAACTTCCAACGAAAAAAAAAAGTTCATTCTCATTGCAATCTTAAAAAGAAACAAGAACGTTACCGATATTTTGAACGAATCTAAATTTTGCTTCGAATTTTATTACCATCTAACAGAATACATAACAAACAATATGAACAAACTGACGGTGTTCCGAAATTTAAGCGTTCACAAACAAAAATATCTTTACATTTCCAATGAAGGCAACTGTCAAAAAAGTAATAATGACAAATCAGTTTTTGCAAGCCGATGAAAATTTTGTTTCGCAACCATCATACCCTATATTTACCATTGTGTCTAAAAAACGTTGCTATCTATGCAACATCCTTAAAGATTGTTCGATAGATGGCTTCACAATTTTGATTGGATAACCGTTAGAGGACTCGAATAAATGTCTTTCTAATGGCGTTACATTTATCGTCATCATTATTCGAAGATATTCAAATTTCAATTGTTTCATCGATTCTTTCCGGTTCGAATTATATACAAGTCTTATTTCGATTTGTGAGTGTTGTTTATCGTTCTTGTCTTGTGAATTCATGTTGAGATTCCTAATCGAGAAGAAAACGAAAATATCTGAAATTTTCTTTTTGATTGAAATTACAAAAAACAAAGAAAGACTTGTCCTTGTTTAGAAGCTCATCTACGTACAATATCAATCCTACACGCAAACAGACGTTTCGTTTTCCATGGATTCGTTTTTGTATTTTGAAAATATCATAGTTTATTATTCTAGGAGTGGTTCTACACAATCAATTCCTATTTTGTATTCTTGAAAAAAATATATATATATAAACTTATGATTGGGATTTTCTTCTTTTCGTTTCTGTAGGCATCTTTTTTCTCTTTATAATTCGATTGAACCAAGGTAGTAAAAGTTCATTGAAAAGAATTGAATTCATTCGTTTGTTTATTTTAGATAGGATATGGCTGATGATACTGAAATTGAACGTATGCTTGAAGAAAAAATGCAGGAAGATGAACAAACAATGAAACAACAAAATGGAGAGAAAAAAGATAAAGACAAGGATCGAGATAAAGAAAAAAAACATAAGAAACACAAACATCATAAACATCATAAATCACATAAAAGTGAAAAAAAACATGATCGAAAACGAAGTCGTTCACCAATCGCTGATCGTCGTCGTCGTTCACCAACACCAACATCAACACCGACATCAACGTTACCGAGTGGAAAACGACGTGATGTTAATTCTGAATTAAATCAATTGGCTCAAACAACGAGTCGTCAAAAACCTTCGAGTCGTCGTGAAAAGTCACCAGAATTAACACCAGAAGAAAGAGATCTCCGGACAGTATTTTGTAAGGAAAAATTTCTTACAGATTAGTTCTGGATATTATAGTGTTTAAATTGTCAAACTGATGAATAGATTTCTCTTCTCAACGATCCATACATAGCTGCATGTATTTAGTTCGAATTGAGACAAGTTTTGGTTTTTCTTTCTAGCCACTAAAATAAAGTGTGTAAAAGCTACGAGTTCAATGCAAACATATTGTCATGAGTTATCATCTACATTCTATCTGTTTGTTTAGGTATGCAATTGGCAGCCATGATTCGACCTCGTGATCTCGAAGAATTTTTCTCACGTGTTGGCAAAGTTCGTGATGTACGTTTAATAACCGATCCTCGAACGCGTCGATCAAAAGGTGTTGCTTATGTTGAATTTCGTGATTTAGCCTGTGTTCAAGCAGCTCTTGCTTTATCTGGCGAAAAAGTTCTTGGCATACCAATTATTGTTAAACCATCTAATGCTGAAAAAAATCGATTGGCAGCCCAAGCAGCTGCAGCGGCTGCTGCACAAAATTCAGTTATGACCAATGGTATAACACCAGTGTCTGGTACAGTGATACCGACACATGGACCAATGAAATTATATGTTGGATCACTACATTTTAATATAACTGAAGATATGTTACGTAACATATTTGAACCATTCGGACGTATTGATAATATTACCCTTATGAAAGATCTTGACACTGGTCGATCGAGAGGATACGGTAAGTTGTCCTTTTGTTTTTCTCTTGTAAATTTTTGGATAACCTAGATAATTGTTTTATTCTATAGGCTTTATTCAATTTGCTCATGCTGAAGATGCGAAACGAGCAATGGAGAATTTGAATGGTTTTGAATTAGCTGGACGACCAATGAAAGTTGGCCATGTTACTGAAAGACCAGGCGATGTGACAAATTCAGCCGGTACAAATTTTACAACATATACCGGCGGCGTAGCATCATCGTTTACATCTTCGTCGAATCTTGATTCGGATGATCTCGATCATCGTGGTATAAATTTAGGTGCCACCGGACGTTTAGCTTTGATGGCCAAATTAAGTGAAGGCAGCGGTTTACAAATGCCTAAACATGCCATTGATGCTTTACAAGCTGCACATATGCAAGCAGCTGGTTCTCAACATGTTCGAATACCTGAACCACCTAATCCGCAACAATTAGCAACAGTAACAGCTGTTAGTACACAATGTTTTATGCTTTCAAATATGTTTGATCCAGCTACTGAAGCTAGTCATAATCCTGAGTGGGCTAGAGAAATACGTGATGATGTTATTGATGAATGTAATAAACATGGTGGTGTTGTTCATATTTATGTTGATGAAAAAAGTTCGGATGGAAATGTTTATGTTAAATGTTCGACCATTGCTAGTGGTAAGTTTGCTTTTTCTTTTCTCGAATCAAATATTTTCAGAATGTCTACAAGAAACATGAATGACGAATCGTTAGTACTCTCAGAGATGCACAAAACATCTTCGAAAGTCATTGGATTGGTCCCGCCGAATCTATACGAAGCAGAGTTGTCGGTGTTTTGGAAAAGGATAAAGCAAGTTTATAGAATCGTTGAGGTTTCTCAAAAGGCGTCCTATTTTATTTGACAGTCTAACTCCATACATCGAAAATTTTCGATGGTATAGTAATATTTATAGTTGTACTTCATATTGAATTTGTATCATTTGCTTTTGCTGGAATTTTTTCAATCGTGTCAGTTCATGCAAAAAAAAATGTCTCTAACTTATAGTTGTATGGTTAGCGAGTTCTATCGGATAATGTTGGTCAGTTAAATTGAAATTTCTTCTTACAGATGTTGCATGGAAAATGAAGATTTATACACTCGATTAGAAATATTAAGTTAATAAATTAATTTCTATAAAATTCTGTATTCTTTCCTAGCAATCAATGCAGTCAATTCACTTCATGGTCGATTCTTTTCTGGTCGTACTGTCGTCGGAAATTACATACCAACACAATCATATCATAAACTGTTTCCTGCAGCAAGTTCAGCGACAGCACCACTTGTTCCTTCTTATCAATAAATCATCCCGATATTTCAAACTAAAAAAGACGACCATCATTCCAGTCAGGAAGAGAAGGACTCTCCATTCAAAATATATGAATATATATGTATATACATATACATGTGTTAATTATCATTTCCTGAAAGAAAAAACGCTGAACAATTACTGTTTTTCGTCTTCTTCTTCTTCTTCTTCTTCATTTTGTGTATGTCTTTGCAAACTAAACTGGTTTTGAACGAGACAAAAGAAACTCTGCGTGTGTGTACGACTAGAGAAAGAAAAATGTTTGACTTAGAAAAAAAAAATCTGTTTGTTTTTTGTTTGTTCTATTGAAGATAGCTGATGTGTAAAGAATAACATCAACGGCATCATTTCGTCTCGTCAATGAATATCTTCAACAATAAATGAAACTAATATAATGCAGAGAACATCTAATTAACTGACTAAAAACAGACAATATAATAAAGTCAAATAAAAAATAAAACGTTTTCTTGTGATTTAGATGAAGTATGAGAAATTTTTGAAAAATCAACAATCACAACTAACGCTTATTAACAAGGAAAAATAGAACAACATGGTTCACTCGAATATTTTATGATGACAGTAGGATACATATCAGCTGCAATTTCCTAGTAAATAAAACCCAAGCATAACGAAACGCAGTTAGTTTTGATTCTTTCTTCCTTTTCTATTCTTGCACGGGTGTTTTAACTCGTTGCCCGAAATTCGACCTTAATCGTTTATATTTTTCTTCTTTTACTTGATGTTCTCTTACTCATTTCTGTCGTCTATTAAAACGTCACTGACGATAGACAATTATGACCCATAATTGCGATCACGCCATGATCATCTGTTTTCAATTGACTTCTGCATACATATGCATGTCTTTATTTATTTATTTATTTATTCAAATATTATTGCGTTTTCGTCATATTCAGATATATAAAAGAACGTGCAGAGAAAATAAAACCTACCAATGGTGACAATGTTGGTCGGCAGCGCTTCTGCTTGTTCGATACGATCTGTAAAATTATTTACTTTTGGTTGTACATTAGCCGTTGTTCTTATGATATTTCAATATGAACATAAATTACGATTATTTAATTCAACTCGTCTTATGCTTACTTTGCCTAGTTTGAGCCTCATATGGACATGTGGTTTTGGTGCTGGTAAAGAGAAAACGTTTTTTTGGTGTTTAGTTATCATTGAATTTTTGTTTTTATCATAGCATTAGTCGGCTTTTTCTATCCGATGCTTATTACAACGATTGAACGAACATCTCTTGTTGAACATAATCATGATTTAATACGAAAATCTGAAGTTTGTAAATCTATAGTCATATTTCTGGGCATAAATCATTTATGCGTTGTAAGTTCTAATTCACAACATGTTAACAAATTCAAAGTAAAATCTCTTTCTTTCATCTATAGAAAATTCCATTTCGAAGTGATCTTCATTTTACATTAACATTAGCATTTATTTGTATTGCATTTTGGTGGTGGTTTGATCGAAGTATAATTAATTTTATATTTTCATTACTGATATCATTCTTATTGACGATAATCACGGAAATTTTATTACGTGCTGGTGCACTTCAGTAAATTATTTAATTGTTGTACTATTTTTTGAAATGAATATATTCAAAATATTGATTTTTTAAATTAGATATACCGATTCGGATTTTTATTTAAAGACATGTGTGCCTTGTCTTACATTTGCTGGTGCTATTCTGACTATACAGCTAACTAAATTATTATCACAAGTATGAGATTTTTTTTTCATTTCGAATTTTTCAAAAAAATAATCCATGTTGACTTTTTGTTTACTTTGGTAGTCACCTGGTGAATTATCATCAACATCGAATAGTTCCAATGAACAAGAACATTTAAAAAATGATTGAGAGAATCTCACTTTAAAAGAAAATTTATTTACATACGTATATCTATTACTTGTGTTCATTTGTATTTATTTCATTTTCGTGTTGTTTTGTATGTACGATTGAACAAGAACAACAAAAGCAGTGTCTCTGATTCTAATATTTTCACTTGTTTGTGCAATCTATCGATAGACTTTCAATAGAAAAATTAGTTTGTTTTTGTTTTTGTTTTCTTTTTAACTATGCATATATGTATATGACGACTATTGTATAACTATGTATCAAACAATACGAATAGATTTAAACAAGTGTATGTCTCATACGATTGTTTATTTTTGAATCAACTAAATAATAAACATTTATTGATGTATCATTATTATTTGGGACATAAGACACTATCTTCCGAATCTACACTAATGCATGACGACATACCAAACACACTTCTTGATGAAAATATTATAAACAACAAAATACGTAACATAATTGATTGTTGTAGTGAAAAATGAAATTAACAGAAGATTTATTTTTTCATATAATAACTAACTTTCTATTCAAGGACACTACACATTAAGTATAAGTATGCATACAAATGTTTAGTAAAATCTTCTGATATGAGAGTGGGTAGCTAGTTGTAACTCTAGAAACCTTTCATAATGCATATCAATTTCTGTCACTCTCTATTTTGAAACAATGTGTAAAACGAGTGTTGAGATATGCAATCTTAGACTATATATCAATACCATCACATTCTAATACGCCCTAAAATTTCTTATTGCATATCTGAATGATTAGATAAAAACGCTATGAGAAATAAATTATTCGATAGTAGATAGAATATACTAAAGTAATTAGACGAATACATTTTTTAAAGCTTCTATGTGCTATGGTTTTGATCCTTACATTTTACTATTGTTTCTTTCGGAAGTAGATCGTCTACAAGTTTATATACAAGGATCATTCTTCATCTTTCACATATCAATGCCATTCTTGAACTATGACGTTCTGGTTGTAAAATAGAAATCATAGTATTGTTAATTATTCGATCAATCATTTTTTTTTCTATGAAATAGGTCGAAAAAAAATTACAGAATGCTTTGTTCGATAAATATTCCTTTGTCACCGTTCTTATATACGTCGTACCGTAAACTTTGATATACTATTGACATGTTCGCTAATGACTATTCCATATGCAAGTTAATCTTAATTTTTCCTATGACAATGTGATCAGAAATCAACTAAAATGTAAACGATAGGTTAAAATGATATAAAACGAAGTCAAGATGAGACATGCAACACGTATACATTAAATGAGTCATCGTTTTTTTTGTTCGTTAAGAATTGTTTATGACGGGTCATGCTCTCTGTATGATCATAACCATAATGTATCCTATAATAACATTGATTGTATACAGAACAACAACATTACAAAACTACATCCGATAGAATAAACTTGAAGAACAGAATAATTATTCATAAATAGCCATTGAACAAACTGTGTACATGATGTCATGTTATTTCAATAACCATGACGGTTGAAAGATCCGGTGTGATGTTTGGAGAGAGAAACTGTTGTCTAGACTTTCGTCCTAGATAAGATGACATCAAAATCATCGTTGTAACATATATTGAAAAGACTTATGAAATACATTCATTATAAGATGACTTACAAGTTTACTATATGTTATCATGGTTGTAAATTCAAAAGGAACTATCATGTTTGTCCTGTGGTTCATCCCTACCGTGAATCAAATCAATAGAATAGAACAAGGAAAGAACATAATGGCGACAAAGTCTATGATTTTTAAATGTGTACATAACATATTTATCGAATTCAAAATGAAATATTTGCATATACGATTTGATCGTATTGCTCAATACTACTTCATTCAATGAGGGTTATTCATCGATTAGCACTTTTCGATTGATTTTTATCTCTATTAGAATATTTATTGTTGATCTTACAACTTAATTAGATTATAGTTGAAAGATTTCGTTAGTACATTTTTTCAAAAAAATAAATCCAATCTGATCTTATTCTTTTGGTTAATACTATAAACTATGTCGAAATGTTAGTTTCCAATTTTCTCTTGTTCATATATTTGCTGATTTCAATATCTAATAGATTTATTCTTGGGTTTCTCTACTTGGAATTCTTTGATGTGATTATAGCCGTCGAAAGAAAAAAGCTAATGAATTGAATTTTAAATATCATCGTTCGTTCGACATAACCAAGGATTTCTTTTTTCTTTGCTACAATAAGTTATAATGAAAAAAGTCAGTCATACTATTATCTCAATGCGATGATTGTTCTCTTTTGGACGATTACTATATGAACAGCAAAAAGAAGGAGAGGGACACAAAGAGAGAGAGAGAGAGAGAGCGGCCGCAAAGAAGAAGAGGAAAATTTTTTGAGCAAGTCCTACTATCACATAACACTCCAACGGCAACAGCAGGAAGCAACACATACCATAACGCTCATCCTATTCTTTTCTCTGTTGTTGTCTCAATTGTGTTTTTATCGTTCCGACATTTAAGTGCATACTCTCTATTCAAGTGACAATATTCATTGTCATTTATTTTTCTTTTTGTTATCGAACTTCGAACAACAACAAATAATTTACTTACATACACACATACATACAATGTTATCGAAATTTTTGATTAGTCTTTTATTCATTATAAAATCATCGTGTCTCATACATATATATGGTAAGAATATCATCAATAGATTATCATAAGTATTCATTCATGTATAAGATTAGAATCAAATGTATGATTATCCAGAAAAGGATCATGTACATTATTCATGATACAAAATATAATAATATATGACATAAGAAATTTTCTGATTTATAAATATATGGTGTATCTTAATTTGTATATCGATGATGTACAACGGCTGTTTTACGACATAGATATACGTATACATTGTGATGATATTCAAATTCAGCTGTGATTTGCATACGTTATATTATATCGTCTTTCTGAATGTACATATCAATAAACATGTACAATGAAGAGAAATGTGGCATTGCCCATCTGTACAACAATCTAGTAACCTTGATTGTCATCACCTATTCATTCATGTACTTGTTACTGTTGACCCATTTGAGTAGTAGTTGACAAGTTCTAATGATAAAATAACTTGCATCACTAATATATATATATATATATATACAGCATCTCACGAGGGGTGGTCTTTTTTTATGTTGAGCTATACTATATGCACTTTTAAGATATGTTTACCTTGGAAAAGCGAGAGTGGTGAAAGATTATGTCATATGATCATCTTCATGAAAGATGTTAACCGGATGTTGACTATTCAACATATCATGGATCATCTGCCCGTAATTACCGTGGACAATAATCAACATAATGGAGATCAATCTTCCCCAATGCTTTTCTTTTCTTTTTGTCTTTGTTCATCATTATGCAAATTTCAATTGCGCGTACCATCAATTTACATTTCAACACATTTATGAGTTCATCGAGGGATGTCTGTTATGATTTGTGAAAGAAAACTAATTCAGTTGAGAATAACGCCTGTTATTTGTTCATTTCGTCTTCTTCTCTTTTGTCTTTCCGTTCTGTGAATGTTTAATGAGTTCTATATATCATAGATAAAACAAATCAAGGATAACATTTGCTTTCGGCATCAACAATCAGTCTTTTCCAATGCATACATATTCATGTTTCCTTTTGTTTTATTCTAGGCGAAAATAAAACAATAATCGAAGCATTACATTCAAATATAACAGTAACAAGTGGTCAAAAAGCAATTTTAACATGTATATTTGATAGTATTAATGAAGATTTATCTCTATCATCATTGCATCAATTAATATGGATTCGACAAAGTCATGTGTCTTATGATGCTGATTTAATTCTCGCCCATAATCAAGATTTATTAATATCTGACGATCGTTTAAATATTAAACGTAGTCATATTGATTATACATTAACGATAACTGATGTAACGATTGATGATGAAGGGATCTATGCATGCGAAGTAAATACACAACCACCACAAAAGGCTATCATGCATTTATATGTTCAAGGTAAGGAAGATTTTTCTCAGATTGAATACAACAACAACAAAAAAAAGACAAAGAAAGAAAGAAAATGAGGATAGTTACGAAAAATATGCACTCTATAGTATTTTTTATCTACTCTATCAAAGTTAAGCATCATGCTCGAATAGAGATGATCTACAGTCGAGTCATCCGGTTTGTTTATACTAAAAAGAAAAACGCAGGAAAGAGAATGAGAATGCCAGACGGATTAAAGATGAAATAAAAGGTGGACACTCTTTCATTCATTCATTCATGGAAGAAATACATGAATATGTTACTATTCGGAATGTTAAAGAAGCTCTGGCAAACATATACATGTATATAACGAAGTGAAGTGAAGCACAATGAGTATGTTTATTTAAAAGAATGATGACATTTCGTTGTCTGTATATACATAGGGAATTACTTTTCAACACTTCTTATGACTAACAAAATAGATGATGAACATCAATATGTCCTGTTGTTCATCATCGGTAATACTTGAAAAGATCTCAATTTTCGACACTCAACTAATAGATATGGGGTGGTAGTAAATAATATGCATGATCAAATTAAATCTATTGATGTAATCTAATCGATATATAAATACACGAGAGTAAAAATGATCATCGTGATATTCGAACTTTGATTCATCTTTTGATAATTATAAAGAAATGTGTTTAAATAACTTTTTCAAGAATTTGATATGTTAAGATGCGTACATGTTGACTAGAAAAATAAGACAAATTTGTTTGTAAAGCAAAAGCGAAATAAAAAAAATAGGAAACGGAAAATATGTTCGTAAATCTGAACATGATCATGATTAGATTCATTTTATTCATAATGTGATAACTACATGTTTGGCATTGATATTTTTTATTCAAGATTTATTGTTTAATCTAAAATGCTTGTTTTTCAAAAGTTCGTTTTCATGTATTATGTACATCTCTACTCATTAGTCATATGACTTGCGTTATTGTCATTCGTTCATATCTACTATTTGCACTCGTATCTGTATTGATGATTCATATAGATTGTGTATAGTTGTATCTTGAATTGGCTCGTTGAATTAAAACAAAACTTTGACTCATGACTAATTTTTGAATGAATGAGTACTACATACTTCAATTGTATTACATACAAATACGTTTAAATGTTCACGCTTGATTGACCGAAAGGTAAAGCGACTTTAACAGGCCCGCATTCTATATGTATATAAGTACAGAGAGAGAGAAAGGGGTGTGTATCAGTATCATATTTGCTTAATCGATCTGTTCATTGGTATTATATTTGGATAATGCACGGTGACGATTCTGAATCATCGTCAACGATTTCCAATCGACATGATGACAAAATTTTTGTTATTGCAACTGTATTATTACCTATATTTGCTCAAGCAGCATATATATTTGATGTATTCTATTTTCATTTCATTGGAATATCAGATAAAGGTTATGAAGGTTTACTTTCATCAATTTTAAGCGTTTTTGCTTATCTGCAATATTGTGCACCGATTAGATCACGTTTTACAAGATTTTTCTATCATTTATTTCTGTGGATATTATCTGAAATTGGTACATTGGGACATCTATTTTTATTCATGAAAGAAAAGAATGAAAATTTTCTTGTCGTTTTATATTTAATGTCTTCAATAATAGACACGATTTATTTCGCATGTCTAATCTATTGTCGAGTATTTTCAAAAGATCGTTCCACTCGAGTTCATATGGCAATAGAACAACGTCATCTATTTCGTTTTATATCACGTTTAGAAGTTATACTTGCTATATTTATACCTGTATTTTTTTCTCAAGATCGTACAACATTAACAAGAGATAACATAGCTTTTTATATATTATTTGATTTTTTTGCAGAATATTATCATCGTTTTCATGGTATGAAAATTAAAGCAGTTTTATATGTATTTGTAGTTACAGTGACAGCATCTGTTGCATTAGAATGGATACATATTGTAAAAGGTGCACATAAATATGAAATAGCATCATCTTTATGTGAACTAACAGCATCATGTCTATGTTATTCATTGATTATAATGCAATTCTTTCCAAATAATTTTATTTCACGTAAAAAAATGGCTAAACATAGACGTAGACAAACTATATCATCTATATTATCTCATCAAACATATTATAGTCGTCATAGTGTTGATTCGAATTCAGAAAAAAACGTTTGCTATTTCTAAATTCATATTAACATGTAGATAATACGTTTTGTTTTTTGTTCTGTCTTAATTTTTTTTTAGAGCGAATGTAGAGAAAGATTTAAATTTCTTTTGGAAATAAATCTTGTATATATACGCATCTATCTAATGATGTGAACTATGAATCTTTAGATATTTGGTCTATACGATAGTAATCTTAGCATTGATGCTAATTTCATAACATACTTCAATGAGATACATATCTGAGAAGTCATCATAGTAAATACATGAATGGAAATAATTACATGATGTATTAATCAAGATGATAGAATATGTGGCACATTTGTTTGATCAAGATTTGTAGAGTAGAACTTTGTAAGCATTGCCCGAGTCATGTATGTCTTATAGTTTTTGTAATTTCGATCGATACTAACAAACTTAAGAATAATGTATTTATTTTCATTTATTAACTTATAATAGAAAATGAATGAATTCTAAATGTTGTCATAGACTGTTGTCAATAGTTTTGTGTCATATTCATTGACCGAGTCTTGTGTATCCTTCTTTTATTTACAAAGAATGATTCGATGATTGTAAATGTCAAGTGAACATTTTACGTTCGTACTTGTCATGGTAATGATCGTGAAAGGTGAGAGATCGCTAGGTACATCATTTTTGGCAAGAGAACAAGTCCAATGACCAAGAGACCATTAAGTACGTCTGTATAGTAATCTACGCCAAAAAACCTTAGACTGTTCTAGGTTATTCCAATAGTATTCGTTGAAACTATGACGTCATTACAAGCATGTTCATTTTATTGATGTCGTTTTTTATTGCTTCGATACTCTTTATCTCATAATGATTGCGCTATAATCGTAAAGTTAGAATCATTCATGTAACATATTCTATGTTAGAAAATCAACGTAAAAAAAACTGTCATCGTTTAGATCTGTTCATATCGAAGACAAATTTTTGAAAAATGATGTGTATGTATTTTATCGAGCTTTTATAACGTCAATTATTGCTTTGATAATTGACAATATGATGAATCAATGACGAAATTCACATCAGGATATTATCAGCATGATATTTCAGTTAGAATCATCTTTCATGATGCTTTTAAGATTCGTTCAATTTAGAAAATATATTTAGATACTTCAAAAAGATGAAAGCAAGTTTCATATTCCATAGAAAACAAAGTAGTTTATTCACACACAACATGGTACGAAGAAGATATTTAGAGCTGCGTCGAATCTTTGTACTGAGCAAAGATTATTTTAAATCTATTTTACTCATGTATTCTCATATTAGACTCCATGGTATTCTGAGAAAAAGACAATCAACATGGATGTTTAGTTTCGTCTCTTATACTGTTTATTTGATTGTTACAATCTCTACTATGCCCGTATGAATGATGTGTTTCCAATCGATTGTCTTTTTTTTTATAACTAAAACCATTTACATCAACTAATATGTAATAACCTACGATATGTGATGTTTTTACAATCCATATTTCGATTTGACGTTCTATATATAGTAGTAAATCTAAAAGAAAATAAATTTACTCTAACATTTTTCACATCATTTAGTCAATTGCATCTCTGTATTTGATTATCATTCAATCGTATCTTTTTCATCGTTTATAGAATCTGTCGATAGAGTCAAGGTTTTGATTTTCACAGAGTCTATACCTCGGTCATGCCACCATACGATTATATTAAAAAAATACCGGAAAAGTACAATATGTAGGCAGTTATTAACTATAGATTTGAACACACTTTAACGTATTCTAAGAAACTATTAGGGTCTGAATGACGCAAATGCATCCTACTGAAAAGCAATTTATCTAATATTGAGCTTCCCTCGTGAGATTCACTGACGTAGATCCATTTAATTAAGAAACAAAAATAACTCACATTCGAATACGTATGATTTCGATTGATTTTTGTTTTTCGAAATAGAAACTCCAACGATTATTGATAATGCTACATCATCACCGGTTATTATGAATGAATACGAGAATATAACAATGGATTGCCAAGCTCGTGGTCGCCCTAAACCAAACATAACATGGTTTCATCGAAATAAGCATGGACAAATTCAAAAGAATCAAACAAGATTCGAAAATCAAATCTTTATCAATGATACAAACGGTCAACTTCATTTAATTAATGTTAGTCGTCATCAAGTAGGAAATTATGAATGTCGAGCATCGAACGGTGTCAATGGACATGTTGTTAGCAAAGATATCGAATTACGTGTCCTCTGTAAGTACATTTCATTGAATTACAAAAGAAAAAGAAAATATAAATTCACGAACGACACATTTTCTAAGATGATCCATGTTCGATCTTTCTCAAAGTTCAATATTCTTCATAGACATATGTTTCTCGTTTATACAAAACAAGTATTTTTTCCCTCTCCCTTTCATTGTCTCTATGATGCAAAAGGCTATGTCTCGATCTTATTGCCCTTCAATCATTAGTAAACATAACGTTATGGTTCATAGAATGAACGTCTTCATGATCATTATCATGTTATGATTTATTGTTATGACGCCTATACAATGTCTTCGATCTTTTTGTTTGTTGTTTTTTTTGTCTTATGCAAATTTACAATCACTACGAATGTATATAAACCAGGAGAAAGAATATGATGAACGGGTTGTTCTTGGGAGAAGAAGAGATGCCGAACATCGACCGACAGTATGGAATATTGCAATTGACCTCAATCGTTCTCATTATCAGTGACTAGTAGCTAACAAAAACAAAAACACAGCAAAAGAACAAGTAGAACTTGACCTATGCCTATCTACTCTATTCAAGAGAAGATGAACATAATAGGAAATGATTGATGTGCCGTTGTTCACATTGACCGATGTGAATAACAACAATGATGTAGTTGTAGAAAAATATCTACGTCATTCATTAGACGCAATCGACCTTTGACTTTTACAATAAATGCAAGGCAATATCTATTAAGTCAATCCATGTAAAATCTAAAGAGAAAAGCTGAGCGTCCTAAAAAAATTTCAATCCTACATTATCTGTTTTCGAACAATATTTTCGTTGGTGCACCAATCCTTTTCATATTTCCTGGAAGTCTTAATGAACTTCAATCATATCGATAAATACAATACTTGAAAGATCTCAACTAAATTGTATCGATGAAGAAAAAGAAACGAATAATTACATCACTGTTTATACGATATACTATCGATAAACGTACCGACAATCCGAGTACGAAAGGTGAATCTAAACCGATACGAATACCATGTCCTTTGTCGACCTTAGAAGAACATATGCAAGTATTTATATATATATATATATGTATATCAAATGTCTTAAAATGAGAAATTTTTATTTTAATTTGAAATATGAACACAAAATAGTGCGTAATCTATTCTTTCGATCAGACCTACATGTTTTTATTATTTATTATTAATTATTTGTTGTTTTAACTAGTTTAGTCTATACTACTGTCGTTTAATATCACTTTCATAATAAGATATAAAATAATGATGTAATGCTTTCAACAGAGAAAAGTAAGAAAAAAGAGAGAGCGATAAAAAAATAGAAGAGAAAGATGACTTGTTGTACGGCTTCTTCTAGTTTCTTTTCTCTTTCTCTCTCTCTCTCTCTCTGTGTCTCTCTTCTTGTCTCTTCTGATTGTTGTGTTGTTGTTCATCATCATCATCATCATCATCATCCTAATCATCATCATCTCTCTGTCTCTCTGTCTCGCTTCTCTTCGTTTATTTCTCTCTAAGTCAAAAACACAGATGATTATTAATACCACCTACATATCTGCTATTGTCGGCTGACGTCATCAACTCCACAACTAACATCTATTTCAAATAAAGAACATCTCGCATTTCAAGGCATAATACACACACACACACGCATATATATATATATTGTTGAAAGTTACTTCACATAGACACACTTTCACTCTCACGTATATATAATCATAATCTAGTGAAATCTTTTTACAAGTCTTTTTGACAAAAGCAAAATAATGGCATCGCGGTTCATTATATTAAATATAATTCTTCTCCTATCACCATCACTATTAGAAGCTCGTTTTCGAATAAATTCAAAACGACGATATTCAATGTCAACTATACCATTTGTTCCACCGCCAATCATGTCATTCGATGATAATCAAAATCCAGTTTCAGACGATGCTTCACTAACAGAATCAACATCAATAAAAAGCAAATATCAAGCTACCGAACAACAAGTTGAACAATTTACTCGTCTTTTATTTGATCGTTTAAAATTGAAAGAACCACCAAACGTAACAATACACAACAATGATGGGGCAGGCATTCCATCATCACTTGTCAAACAACTTGAACAATCAACTGGCGATCAAGAATATATGAAATACAATGAAGAAATCAAAGCATACGAACAACAACAAAATCGAGATGAAAGTCAAGCAACAACTGAACGTGCCATTTTACCGGGTGAAATAATCCCACATCATATGTGTCAACGACAAATATCAACTAAATTCAATTTAAATGAAGAAACATTGAAACATATTGGATGTTTTTATTTTTCAAAATCATCATTTGATTCAGCAAATTTACCAATAAATCAAGTTGTCAAACAACTACGTATCTATGTTAAGAAAAATTATTTTATTATTAACAATCACAACGAAGATCTTTTAACACCAAACATGTTTGAACTCTATCAAGTATTTCGACCGACATCAAACAATTCATCAAATAATCCGTTTCCTGGTCTAACGGATTCACAACGTTTAGTAATAAATCAATTGAAAGAATTAAATGATGGCTGGTTTGAATTGACCATTGATCCAATCAATAATCCTATTAGTATTCAACAAATTTATAAACAATTCAGTTTGCCATGGTATGGTCTTGCAATCAATCGTGAACTACAACCATCATGGCCAACAAACTATCGACATTATTTTTCAAGGAAACGTTTTGAACAATTGTTACGTTCAAATAATGATGAAGATAATAGTGAAGAATCCGAACATCGATTTCCATATATGCTGGTTGAATATGGTAATAAAATCGTTTCAACATCACCATCTGGACGTCGTGGTACACGTGGCATACCAAGAGCTCGCCCGGCACAACCATGCGATCCAAAAAGTCCATGTTGTCGACGTTCACTTACAATTGATCTTGATCAAGGTAGTAATGCATTGAATTTTGTTATCTATCCAAGAAAACTTGACATTGGCGAATGTATTGGTTTATGTGGTACAAGTGGTTCATCATTGAAACATACCGAAGTTAAAAATGCTCATTATAAAAATCAGCAAAATTCAGCATACAATCTTGTTTTACTTCATCGCAATGGTCTCTTTCATAATAGAAGTATGTTAACAACACCAATGACTCATGCGGATCAACCAACAACACAATGTTGTTCTTATTCACGCACAGGCGGCCTCGAACTTATGTATACAACTACGAACGGTGGACCTGTTATACGGAAATTTATACCCAATATGGTAGTTGAAGACTGTAGATGTGGATTTCCAGCTACAATTTAGCAAGTATAAAGACTCTAATGACATCGTATGAAAAGATTCATTATTGTTGTTTTCAACTACCTCTGTGATATAGATTTTATGGAAAACATTGAAAGACAAGGAAAGAAATTTTTACGAGAAATTCTCTTGCTTCTTTTTCATCTAACTCGGTGATGTAATGTTTTTCTCACCTTCTTGTACTATTTCTCAATATTGTCATTTTGTTGTCTATTGTATGTGTATTTGCCTGTATCGTTTACTTTTCATAGCCTCATACACTGAGTGCATATATAAGTGTTCATTGACATGTTGTAGAAAGTGTAGATTCTGCTGGTCAGTTGCAGTTACGTTTAGTTTGTTTTCTCAACCGTTATACGTGCACACATATGTAAGGGTTGATTTAGTGAGGCGAACAGTCTATAAACGCCCAATCACTAAAAGCTTTCTGTTGTTCTCTTCATCAATACTCGATTTATAATCGATTTGAATTTAATTGTCTTTTCTTAAAAGTCAAAACAAGAATAAAACTAAAAAAAAAATAACGAAGATTTTTGTCTCTTACGAAATTGCCCTACTTATGTATAAATACACACATGATTCTTTGCTTAACATTAATATTACTGTTTAAAAAGATATCTCATTAGTGTCTTGTATCATTTAGCTTTTGAATGAAAAATTTTCCAAGACGTTGATGTCTTTTCTTCTTTCATTTGTGTGACAAATAACCTCGTTTTACAACGTTTTCTTTTTCTTTCATGTCTCATTCAGTTCTTCAATTTTCTATATATTCGCATGTTGATGTATGTGTCTACGTTTGTATGTATATTAAAGAAATATGACTATCGTTATCATCTGATCACGAAAGAAAAATAATTTGATAGCTCTCATACATTATTAGTATCCTTGATCTGAAAGTATCATTTATAGAAAAAAGAAACTCGTACAAAACAAAGAAGAAGAAATGCAAGTAAAATATACTTCTTACAGTTAAAGTAGATAAAGAAAAAAGAAACTTGAATTCATCAAATCCAAAAAGTACATTAGATGTTGCGACATAATTATTACATAACTGTATTAGAGTATTCTAGTGTAGTTTTTAAAGTAAGCGGAAAACAGATGGTCATATAAATATTGATAATGTAGAAAAAAATACTAGTGCAATACACACGTTGTAGTTTACTATACAGATATCGAAATTTTGATACTCAATCAATAGCCTACACAAAATACGATGTTTTCTTTTGACATTGCAAACAATGTCGTTCTGAAATAACAGATTGAAAAGGACATTCGGGTATGATCATCTTAAATAACAGTGAACTGCTGATCTTCCTATTCTATTGATACTCGTACAGAGAAGAAAGAGACGACGTATTTTCGAAGGTCATAAGGTGTAACTTCTCATATTCATTTATCATTGAATTTCTATGTATATATACAAGATTGACCTCGAACAAGAGTAGACTATGTGTATATCAAACGAAATGACCTTGTCATCGATTAAATTCTAGTTCCACCATCGATTCAAACTCAATCACCAATTATTTATAGTACTGTAGGAAAATCAGTACC
Source organism: Rotaria macrura (assembly GCA_900239685.1). Taxonomy (NCBI): domain Eukaryota; kingdom Metazoa; phylum Rotifera; class Eurotatoria; order Philodinida; family Philodinidae; genus Rotaria; species Rotaria macrura. The sequence goes on from OENT01000286.1 coordinate 119,866, forward strand.
ATTGCGTTGTACAGCAAACGTACCATTTGATGCGAAAATATATTGGCATCGAATGAATAATAGAACTGTGGCGAGATTTCGACAACAACAACATATTAATGGTGATGTTGTACAAACAACATTGTATGTCAAAGATATTGAAAAATTAGACTTTGGATCGTACAGTTGTTTTGCTGAATCGAAGGCTGGTAAAAGTCATGCTGTGATTGAATTGCGAGGTAAAACAGGACTGTATGCTTTATATTATTTTAAAATTAATAATCATTAAATTGTAAGAGCATCGTCGTACAACAACTTCAAAAGTCATACAAAACAATGACCTATCAACATCACGTATGCAAATACTTAAGCGAAATAAAAGTAAAAAAAAACGATCAAATAACAATATGATACAAGAAGAAAAGAGAATTCATTTATTATTTATTTTTAGTTTCCGATCCAACAACAATATCTGTAACGATGAATGCTGCTTCGCCATTCTATTCGTCATCGTACCTGTCATTTACATTGATTTACCTTATTTTCTATGGTCACACGTAGATGTATTTGTTTTTTTTTTATTGAAATAAATAAAGTACAAAAAGAATACAACACAGAGTTACGCATCAAGTCCTGACATTCATATTTGCTGTGGGTTCGTAATTGACTATGATATTAATACATGAGGGAAAAAGCGTTCATTGTTGATTTATTTTTACAATTGAATGTCATTGTTACGATTACATAAAGTGTACCTATGAAACCGTGCATGTGTATATGAGAGTGTTGCTTTGTTAGAAAATCTGATGTCATTTTTTTTAAATTTTAATCATATGATCGATTCTCACGAAAATTTTTTAATAAATAAAACATAGCAATCGAAGAATTGATTTTGAAAATTCATCATATCATTCACTATGAAATAACGATCGATAATCTTTGTTCTATATTATTTTCAAAAATCCATTAAAAAAACATAAATATTGATGACAGGGCAAGTTGTATCTTTTGCATCATGGATAAATATTGAATCTGACATTGAATCTTGCCTTCGAATCATCACGTTAAAATCATTCTATATTTATATAAAAGAAGATTTTGTACTGAAAAGAGTTTACGTGCTCAAATATACATGGTAAAGACTGATATATGAAATTTAATAATTACATTTTATGATCTGTTACATTCTTGAAACTGATATCATATGTTTCAGCAAGTCAGGATTCATCCTGATTTCCTAATGTTATTTTTTCAAACTCATTTTTATTCAGTTCAAAGTCAACCTTGTATGTCTTGTCCGGAGAACTCTCTGTTGATAGAATATTGAATACTACAGGATTATTGACCGATAGCGAAAATAATGTGTTAAAATTCAAGAAATTCATCTTTCGCTTTCAACAAGTCTAACATCAAGATAAATATATAGATCGAAAGAATTCCATGAAATTGATGATTCAAATTGAATGACAATCGATTAGAAAGATTGATAATAATTTTCATATTAAGTCAATGTCATTGATTTGCAGTTTAGATTAAATCCTGAGTACAAGAGGAAGTGCATGCGGAAGTTGCTTTCCTCAATGAAAAATTATCTATGCTATATTTTCAATAACTTTATGTTGTAACAAGTTTTTTAATAGAAACTTGCGATGTGCCTTTCTCATTAGTTGTAAGGTTATATTGTTGTCATGATTAGAAATGAAGGCTCTTCGAATAAGGTAATCACTGTAACATGAACATATATTCAGCTCAGACTCGCATTTTTCATAATAAGTATAAGATTCTTAAGAAAAAAAAATTCTACACAGTTTATTATTCATATTAGATACAATATCTTGTAGACGATGCTAAGTTTCTTATTGAATTATTGTATTATTTTTCAAAGTAAAGGATAAATGAATGGTAAACTTTTGAATAGATAACTTTAACATGAATAAAATCAAAATTGAATGATACCGTATCATCTATTTTCAAGAAATATGTTCATAGAAAATTATTTGCAGAAATTATCAAAACCTTTTCTCATTCATAAACACTTTTAAACATCACTAGAACATATTGACTACAGAGAACTCAGTTTTAAAATGTTCATTTAATCTTAGTTTAATTAGTAGTAACGGGTGGGTCATAAAGAATTACACTACTTTGTTGTCGCTATAACTCAGTGAGTTTCGACGCTATTGGTCACAAGATTGTTCTTAAAGATTCATCATTCAATTCTCTACAAACCCATGTGTAAAAGATTTTTGTCAACTATAAAACGACTAAGTTTTAAAACGAAGAAAAAAGGTCCAAAAATCTTCAACTTTCAAGCACAAAAACGTTTTTCCTAAAAATGTTTTTCACGTGGGGAGCTACAAAAAAACCTAAGTCGACCATATTAAAGAGTATTAGATTCTGGGCAAGATTCATGTCTTTGAAAGTTTTCTTGATAAAAAAATGAGTAAAGAATTCAATATCAATTTTTCGCTTTTTTGAAAAAGCTCAACTTTCATTTCATGTGGTTGATGCTTGCACGAAAACGCATACCTTTCAGTAAAAAAGCGTTCTTTTTTGGCGATTCTTTTTTCTTTGAAAGCTAACATACTAGACTACATTTCTGTACCCTCGTTCGAGTCATGCAAAGGTTTCTTTGCGGTAGGCTTCCGTGAAAATTCAAATTAAGATGTTTTGGGCGAGTTTTCTGAAAATATCTATTTAATAGGCGAAGACCACTTTCAAAGAAACTTTTTTCAAGGATATCGGAAAGAGCGTATTTGAAAATATCAGAAAATGTAACTCCTGTAATTTAAGCCTGCGTATAAATTGTCGAAACATATTCCAAATATGACTGCATGTTGAGCTTGAAAGTTGAACCATTTTCGTGTCTTTTTTCTTTATTTTAGAACTTAGCCATTTTATAGTTTATAAAAACCTTTTACACATGAGTTTGTAGAGAATTGAATGGCGAATCTTTTTAAGAAGAAGTTGAACCAATAGCATTAAAACCGACTGAGTAATAGCGACAACAAAGTAGTGTAATTCTTTATGGCCCACCCGTTAGGTCAATTTTTTAAACACTTCATCTGACTCATCTCTAAAAAAACGTTTGTACAGGCATTATGAGTTCAAGAAAGAAACTCAGCGAGTCATGAACTACTTTCATTTCGTAACAACTATCAGTCTCATTTAATTCGATCACTTACAAGTAGAAACATTGATTTCCACAGCTTCAGATATTCAATGTCTGATGATCATATCACACAGAGTTGCATAGATTTACGTATAGACAGAAAGATTTATCCAATCTAATGTCAAGATAAAAGCAAAATGAAAAGACCTGAAACTTCTACCATAGACTATTCTTATTTCAACGAGTAAGCTTTCTTAGTGTTCCCTTGCGATTTCAATGAACTTTTACGTCAATAGAGAGTCTCTAGTGTCTTAAGATTAAAAAATCGAAAAGAAATCGGACGAATATTGAATTGTAGAGAGATTATTCGAATTTCGATCTAACACTCTGCATTCAAAGAAACATCAGCCAGATTAAGTCTTAGTAAAATATGAAAATTTCAGAAATGTTTACCTGTTCTATAGACTATCGAAAGAACATGTTTGTTTAAGACTTCTAAATTTTGCAATTCTAATGATTTCGTTTCCCAGTAACTTTGTTCGCATTCAATATTCTCGAGAATTATTTTCTAATAGTATGTAAAGTTTCACTAGTTCATGAACAGATATCAAGTTTCTTTTTTAAATCTCCTCTAGTATACAATTAGACGTGTCCATCAATTCAATACAATAATAATTCTTATGTAGCAACGATCGAAATTCGACTAAGACATCTTCAACGTAATAGTCGAAAGGAAAGTTTTAAAATTTTCTTTTTTTAATATCGTACGCAACATTGAACTTAATTCGATTGTCATTATAGATAATACGAATTTTCTTTGTCTTTGAATAAGCACAATTATGCCGAATAAGAATAAGAAAAGAAAAACAACAACTAGAACAAAACTGTACAAGAAAAGCACTGTTATTTTTAAAAAAAGAAAAAGAAAAAAAAAAGTATCATATTGATATACACATCAGTTCAAAAGAGACACGAAAAGAATTTAATCAGACGGATTGGCCGGAAGTGCTGTTGTTGTTCGTTTTGCAGCCGCCGACGGTTGAGTCCAAAAATTATTTAATATTGTTATAGCATCACATTGAACACTAAATGATTTAATGGGTACTCGAGAAAATTGTTTGGAACCATTATTATATTTATAAAAATTTTCAACCATGGCTTCGGTTATTTCACGTGGACCTTGTCCATATATCCGTTCTATACGTGTCGGTGAATCAGATGTTGTTGCTGATGCAATATATGCATATATGCCACGAAATTGTAGTCGTGAATCACGAAATAAGATAATAAAATGTTTGACTTTGTCAATGTTTCGATCGATTTCATCACATACTTGTTCACGTACACGATCATTAACACGTCCGGCAAGTATAACTTGTGTTAAAGCATTGATTATTGTTTGTTTATTACTTTTACCTGACAATGGTTTAGCCAATGGGTAACGTGGTTCACTTAATGGAATGAGTGGCAATGGAGGTTCAGTTGTTGAACGTGTTGATGAACGTGGTAATGTACGCGAATCAACTCTACTCGATTGTGAAGGTGTTTTATTGACACGCAATTCAGCCATTCGAACAAATGATAATGATGGCGTGGAGATTGCTTCATTTCTATCTGAATCATTGAACAGATCTGTCGAAGATGTATCATCATTGGGTGTACCAAATGTCGATATTACTATTGGACCTATGAAGAAGATACGATCATATTGAAAGTAATTCATAAAAGAAAAATATGATTTTGTCTATCCGACTGATGCGATAACATATGGACCTATGATTAGAGTTCTTCTCCAGAACGTCTAATACAAAGTCTTGAATTTTACTCCCGTGCAAAGGACATTAGTATAATTACGATAGAAATATAATAGAAAACATTATACGAAGAAGTCAAAGATTTTCTGAATTGATATGACTCTAAAGATCATTTCGATTGTATCTAATACGATACTGAAAAAACAGATATGCTTAGATATAATCACCAGGTATTATATGAAATCATTCCACGAATTATATCTCATTCTACCACCACAGAACACTATCCTAAAGAAAATCATCCTGTAATAGGATAATTCTTGTAACAAAAATAGCATGTTAGAAAAAGATCGAATTTAACAAAGCTTTTGCTCATTTTTTTTCTGAATTCATTATCTGAGGAGCAACTGTTTATAGGCAAAGTTTCAGGTCAGAATTTTTTTCCTGCATTGAGAAGAAGAGCAGAGAAGTTCGTTCTGACGATATTATGAGTATACTGAGGACCCATCAGATCTATTTTCATGATTATCTTCTTTTTGCTACGCAGAGAACAGCCTTCAGCTTTTAAGAGTTCTGTTTAATTCCGTATTCAAATAAGTCAAATAAACTATATAGAAATTTTCTCTTATATAACTTGCATGCTTACGAATGTTTATGAATCCGAAACATGTGTACTTGATACTCATTATTGAATAATAGATTGATGCTGATACGATACCTTAGAACAATCCGATTGCAATCCTAAATTTAAAATGCCTCGACTTATTTCAAGTGTACACTTCATTCATTGGATTAATGTGTAAAACGTACAATTGAATGTAAGAATATGAACTCATCTATATGCATTTTATAATTCATTTCACTTTATGTGATGCACATTGTCTCGATTCAAAATTGTTTTATAAGTTTTAGAACTTCACTCATAGATAAAGCTCAATAGGATAATGTTTGTTCTCGTTATGAATAATACATGTAAGAGAGATTTACCGGTTTGACGTTTTTCGACTGGTAGTCTATGAATTGTTGCTGACGATGAACTTTTTGGTCTCATTTTAATGATCGGATGTTCACCATTCGTATGATCACTTGTATTTGAGACTTTTTTTTCTTTTTTCATTAAATATTGTCGAAATATTTCATCGCGTCTTTGTTCGCGTTCGGTTTTTTTTACTGAATCTTCAGTATCTTTTCTACGACGTTCATCATCACGTTTTAAATTTTCCATTTCACGCATTTGACGTCGTCGTTCATATGCCTCTAGACGTTGTTGTTGCCGTTGTAAAACTAATTCACGTTTACGTTCCATTTCAATGGCAGTCGATGCCGATGGATTATCAACAATTTCAAGTATTAGACCATTTGTTTTCGATGTTTCATCAATCTTAGGAGATTCTTGTTGTTGTTCACGAGGTGTGGATGATGAAATTCGTCGAGGAAATGTCATTGATTTCGTTAAAAATGTTGCATTACGACTAACACTACTACCAGTTGCATTTACAACTTGATTGTGTATTTCTTCTTGCTTTATTGATAAACTTGTTATAACCTAGAAACAAGAAAAAAAAGCTTAAGTTTGTTTTTTCTTGAAATAATATACAAAACGTTTTATTGATTTAAATTTAGGATTTAGATTAAAGATTCTTTTTAATAAATTAAATGTGTAATTAGCAGTTGTCAATAAACTATTTATATATCATGGTATAGAATATTAATAGTTGAAAATAAATGATAAAGTCTATAGCTTTCAACTGTCTAGAGACAGACAAAAAAAAAAGGAAAATTTACATTAATCAACTAATTCCTAAGAGGCTCTATATATATGGTGCTTGGTGAAAATTGCATTCATTATTACCATAGACAATAGTCAAATGGAAAAGAAGAATCTAAATAATTGAAAAAATAAAGAAAAGACATTGTTGAATTCGTTTTGAACGAATAATAGAATCTGAGTTTATTCAGATTTTTACAAAAAATTTGAAAATATTCTGTAGAAGTTCTATCGATAGTCGATCTTGTCATGATTAGACTAGATTTTACTAATTGTATAAGTTTTTTTGACCATGAAAAAAAAATATCTCGTTAGATTAGTTTTCAATCATCTGTATGAAAACATACGCTCGATTGAATTTATGCATGGGAAAAATTCAGCTACCGTAAGTCATATTGATTCATGATATACAACTATCGATGCAATCAAACTGTGTTCTTATCGTTGGAATTCTATAGCATTGAAATAAGGTAGACAGAGACTTTCTATAATTACTTAAATTGATATACAAAGCGAAATTCTTTCTCTTAGTCATTAAAAATGTTAGTGAGTCTTACTGGACATGTAGCAAAGTTTTCTTTTTTTTTTGTAACGTTGAATTTTCTTACGGTAAACAGTGATTGAACATCTCTATCTGCAGAGTTCGTTGTTAATATACATTCTGCTTTTTTTTTTATCAAGTATACTATTGGTATTGATGTTTATTGAACGTATTGAATTTACCTGTTGTAATTCTCCAATATTTGAATTCAGTTGTTCAATTCGACGTCCTTCATCGTTTCTATTCTCTTCAATAGTATGAGGCACTGATGGCGTTGAATTAGTTTCAAGATATTTTTGTCGAAGTAATTCGAGTGTATTTAAAAATGCATCACGTGTCATCGGCTTCGATAGATCAACAATAGATGATTCATCTTGTTTCGATTCAACTATTATAACCGGTTGTTGTACTGACGATATATTTGTTGGTGAACGAAATTCCGATGTTGTTTGAGATTTCCGGATGTTAGTATTATTATCAATGTTTTTGGTCGATTGTGATGATGGTAGAAATTCATTTGCTAATGGTGATGTATTTCGTGTTTTCTGTTGTAATAACTGTTTAAATGCTTCTTGACTTATTGTTTGTCGTTTACTATCACGCATAGACTCTAAACGTTGTTTATCACGTTCGATCGAACGTTTTTTCATTTCTAATTGCATTTTGACAGCTAGATATTCATTTGTTAATTGATGATCATCGATAGGTGTCGTTTCTTGATTACGCGCTGTACCTATCGGTGTTGTTTGATTTGACATAGCTTGTCGTTGCCATGTTGTTGTCGTGGACAGAAATGTCGTCTTTTTTTGAGATGCATTTGCATTTGTGGTTGAAGCTACTGAATTTTTCAAACTACTTTTTATTGGAGCAACCTATAGAAAAAGAAGAAAAAGCACTTATGTAAAATTCAATTTTTCGTTTTCTTTAATCCATACAATAGCTGGAAAAAAACAACATTAGTATCTTGATTAGATGAAAAGAACTTTCAATTCCAAGTTTAACTTCAAATGACATTCTAGATGAGTTGTCGAGTCAAAGCAAATAGATTCATGACGAAATTTACATACGTTAAATAATGAGTTACCTAGTTTCGTTCTTTTCAATATTGGAAGAGCTCATATGGACTCATCAAATAACAAAAGAAAAAGGATGTTTAATCTCGGGTAGACTCTCGACATGTTGACTCATGGCGGATACCCATACATACCAGACAGTTTTTATCTTCAGGCAATGTACTCATAGTCATTATATGAGAGTAACATAAAATGTTCAATACTTCTCATTGAATGCATCTGTATAATATCATCAGTTGTTATGAAGAATAAACTTTCATAAAACATTTTCATTCGAAGTTCTATTTTGAAAATTATCACTATTAATTGTTATCCATGGATTTAGATATCTATGAATCATTATCTATGTTTGCCTGTTCTCTAATAACCATCGAATAATCTAAATCTCACCTAATCGTTTTTTTTTCTAAATGTGTTAACGAAGATAATCATGAAGGATTCTTTTAATCCGTCTATTAGTAAGAAAAAAAAGAAGTTAGCTTGACGATTGATAGGTTTGATCATTATCATCAAGGCCCATCGACAACAATAACTATCAAGCAGTTCTGTGACATTCAGATGGGTCGAAGGTTGTCAGAATGTACACAATAGAAGAATTCAAGTTGACAGATGAAAGGAAAACATTGTAGAATATGTCAATGAATCTGTTCAGATATGTAAGAAAAAAAAATAACTGAGAATGTATGAAAGACTTATACGCTAATTTACCATTTGTCTATCATGATTTGTACTAGCTTGTAAAATTCCACCGGTTGTAATTTGTTCATTATTATTATTATTCGTATTATTTAAAATAAAAAATTCATTAGTACCATCCTCATTATCATCATCGTCATCGATCGAATAAGTTTGATTCGATTTATTTGCAAATAGATTTTCTTCATCTTCATTTTCATTAAAATTCATTGAAAAATTTTTTTTATCAAAATTTTCATCAACTTCATATAAAACAAATATATCAACAAGCATACCATAGAGATTTATGTCTAATATAATATTTTCACGTAAATTTCTTACTGTAAACGGAAATATATTTGTCATTTTATTTCCATTATAATGATTTAAATAATGTCTCAAAACATTTAAATCATTTTTATTTTTCATCATATTATAATTTTCATCATAATACGATACAAGTGCATATAAACAGGTACCATCAACTAATGCTGCACGTAAATCAATCACAGGTGGTATACGTTGTGAACATTGATTAGCCATATGTTCGCATATACCATTGATCCATATAATTAAAAATGATTCGGTATTTAACTGTTTGGATTTACTTAATAGTGTTAGAACAGATTTTAATTGAAGCTTGTCAAAACGTTGATAGAGAAGATTTTGATCAAGTGTGACGTTGTAATATAATTTCATAAGATTATCAATCAATTCTAAATGTACATGAGCATTTAACGGGTCATCTTGTTTCAACAAATTTAAATTGATCACTATGCTTTGTGAATCAAAATAAGTTATTATATCATCATAAGTTATCAATTGATCTTGTTGATTTGTTATATATTGAAATGCACGAATGTATAAATCACCTGATAGTAACACAAGAGCTATATCTGGTGACAAGAATCTTTCATTGTTTTCATTTTGAAAAAAATGTTCACCTGGCAAATAATCTGGCATGGAACCATGTGGATATGCTTTACTAATGAGCCACCGTAATGAACAAGTGAGACGTGCTTCATTTTCGTCTTCATCATCACTCAATATATCGTAAGATTCATTGTTGTTCGACTCCATTTTGTTCTGGCAAAATGATGGATCATTAAGCGATTTGGTTTGTTTCTTGCTTTTTTATAACGCGTGGTCTGGCAACATAATGAATTGAAGTAAATACGAATCGTTTTTTAATGCATTTATAATAGCGACATCTGTGTATATACCCTAGATTAAAAAGTCGAATCTTTAATGTCATACAGTCAGTTAAGCATTATTGAAATATGTATTAAAATTTTTTATTAAGTACTAATAGTTTCGAAAAGATGGCGGTACAAGATAGGATGGAAAAAAGAATACATCATCAGGATTCAGGACAGCTTATCCGTTGTCAACGACTCAACCGAATAAATAAAAGTTTTGTCTTTATTCAAGTCAGCTTCTTACCGTAAGGGAATTAACATTTATGAAATGCTGCAATTGTCTATCAAGATAAGATACGAAAGATTTTCTACTCGGATAAAAATCAATACTAATACCACTCTTGATGATTGCACATTTCTCTAACTAGCAGATTCGATTAACAAGTTTTCAATAGCGTTGGCTATGAATAGAGACTTGGGCAGTGCTGTCGAATCACGTGGATCATCTCAAGTTCGTCTCATGAAGCAGTTGTCTCTATAAAAATGATTCTACAGACCTTTGACAATAGTTGAGGTTGTAGTTAGAAGTCGAAAGTGAACTTTCTTGAACTCTTGTTGACTAATCGGACAACGATGAATGTATTGTTAATTATTATTATTTTGCTCTGTCTAGTAAAGGAAAAGCTTTCAGATCACAAGTCTTTGTTCGTTTGGACACACTAGTCTTACTTTATTTTTCATATAATAGACCAATTGATACTCGATGACTAAAAACTCATCAATCGATAAACGCGTGTTGAACTATTGCTGTTGAGTATGTCATCTATAGCAGGACAGAGATAAGACAGACTAAGTTTCGTGATTAATCTTAAATATAATGTTTTCCTCATTTGCAAAAAGATATACGCAACTACATGTAGATTATTTAATTAACATCATTTCTATACATAGCAATCAACTCTGGACATGAGAACATACTATTAGCTTTTCGTTTGTATGAAAGAAGTACATGCAATTTCCATTAGACATGACAGTCTTATGTCATTCGCCAATTAACATTCAACAGAATGAATGTATGCAACACTAGCTAAATGGTACCATGCGTCAAACCGATACATCTAGTGAATGTATGCGACGTCGTCTTTTGTTAGTTACACGCAATAAATACATGTTAACTTGAAATATTTCTTCACAGATCGATGAATTTAATTTGTATCATTCATATTTAACATGTTCATAGGATCTATAATATATGTCTCAAATGTATTGTTGAATACGACAGGGACTATACCCTTTTTCAATGAAAAATATATGTCATCCTCGCCTTATACTTTCAAAATATTATAGCTCGAAGAGATTTACTTCAATACTTGTGAAATCAACTAGTCTATTTTCTTCCTTGAAATTTTTCTATTAGCACCATCTAGCCGAATATTCTCAATAGTATCACTTACAAATAGTTCAGAAGATACTTCCACCAATATGAAAGCAAGAGAAATGGTTAAGGTGAAACTGAATATGATTAATAAACATATTCTTATTCATCTGTCAACAGAAACATAAGACGAGTCATGGCACGTAGCTGTTGATTTTGTTCTTTTTTCAATATCACTGAATGCATCAAACATAAACGATCATCTGTTCCCTAGACTATATAATCTATCAATAGAGACGTATAATGTGCAGCTTTTAGAATCAATGGGACTTGTGTCGGTCACGCTCAGTCCTACACGTGACACTGCTGCTTCTCTTATGCAATAAATAGAACTATACAAGAAAAAAGGTTCATTTGATTTCAAGTACATTTATTCATTTCTTTAGAGCAATCATAATATGTATGTATGTGTGTACTACTGAAAATAAAATGATTGGTTACTAAAGTTCTTGCAACACATGCACGCACACTATACTACTGTTACATTCGTATTGTCGCTTGTTAACGTTTTGAATATGAAAAAGCTTTGGAAAAATTTGTTTTTTGAAAACAATACTTTGGTATATCTATCAAAGAATTGAATGAACAATCAATTTATTGACCTTCTTGCCTCGTTATTAACAACGAAATTTTATTGGTGATTAAATTCAATCAATCGTTGCGTAGGTCTTTGTATCCGGCTATACTTGCACTGAACGTTCATTCGATCATTGTTGTTAGATAAGGTATGTCTCAATCTTGTTTGACCCAATATTTTACACCAAAACGATCACGACGTTCATCAACTGTTCTTGCTAATGGTGAACCAATTAAGTCACAAAAAAGAAAATTAAAACTTGATGATGAGAATATTGAAAATATTTGTACCTTATCAAATAATTCGAGTAAAAAACGTCGAATTAGTAAGCATAAAATAAAATTTCAGTGCATTTTATTTTTGGAAAATTGATTTCATTTATCCTTTTAAGGTCCAACTAAGCCAACAGATGGTTATTTACAAGGATGTGATTTGGATCAAATTGATAAATGTATGCCGTCACGATATTGATGAATACTGAAATTGATAGAAAAAATATTTTTAATTTTTTTAGTACCGTTAGCAAGAAAAAATCGAAATGATACGGCTGAAGATGGAATTAAAGTCAAAACATTTGAACGTCAGAAGCAACGTTTAATCCAAGTAGCCGATCTGAATGAACTACGTAAACATCTTGACATTGTTCGTACTCAAATTGAAGTAGTGAAACAACATCAACAAAATGTTACACCATCGAAAGTAACCGGTGATGATACGAATCTGTAAGATATTATTTTCTTTCGTATCAAACATCTCAACAGGATCTTTCGCAAGTGATTTCTATGAATAGTAATTCAATACTGTTTGAACTATGCCAGTAGAAGTTGATACTACGGTTTTGTCTAATCATTGGGACAAGTTCCTACAGAATGTAAAGGCGCTTTAAAATCATATCCGACTATTGAAATATGGTTTATTCAATTGTATTTCGGTAAAAAAGAACATGCAATTCTAAGAAAAGTTAACACACGCTTTGTTTTTTTCCCTACATCTTTCATATCAAATTCCATGATGTGAACGGAAATCGATTGTCATCAATAGCTTGATTGAAACTTAAGTAAACAGACAGTCGGATAAAAAATCTACAGACAAATTTTTCTTATAATTACATATGACTATTGATATTGTAGTTGGATTTGAAGAAAAATGCAGTGTTCTTCTCAGATTATAGTTCACGATGACAAGTGTTCGCTATGTATCTATCATCTATTGTTGAACAGTCATATTGATAGAACATAGTTCTATAGTGAAGAGAAAAAAAAAGATACATGTCTAATTGCAATGTGAACTATGTTGTAATTACAAAGTTTCTTATATTCTCAAAGTCTGTATGAAAGAATGAATATTTCTTTTCAAAATGTGATATTGAACGAACCTGCAGCTTCTACTCAAAACGAAAACAGACATGTCTTGTCGAAAGACTAAAAAGAACTCGAATAGTAAATTATGTAGGGTAGATCTGACTCTAAAAGTTGATGTATTAGTGAAGATTTCAACATTTAGTTTCGGATTCCAATCGTGAAAATATCGATCTATCGGAAATTTTCAAGTGTCGTGAATAAATCGAAAAGATTAATTCGACTTTATTGTAGTGATATTGCGAATAACAAAACAGTTTCAATCGATAAAACTTGTATGAATGAATTCTAATTCGTATATTTGTTCAACTTCTCTTTTATAGAAAGAAGTTTGTTCCGGCTCATGAACGTTTTGCTCATCTTCTTGCTGAAAAACCAGCTGTAAATGAACCATTATCGACGCCAATAAAAACAATATCGTCACCTGCTGATCTTCGTCGATGTGTTCAAACAACAGAAAACGAACGAGTAAATTACCAAAGATTTCAATACGGTTTATACGTTTTAAAATTTTAGTTGAAAAAAGTGTTATCAAAGATTGATCAATCAGTTATTGACACGTTACCAACGACACCATCGAAACGTATTGCCGGCGTGAATAATCGTCTACTTGAACAAATACGTTTAAAAGAAGAATCTCGTACTCAATTGATATCACTTGAAAATACGGGTATTGTAAAAAACGAAGATCTACGTTCGAAAACATATGAAATGTTTCAACATATGCGAGAATCTATGAATATCATTGATCAATTGTTTACAACTGAACGTCAAGTTGCTTTAGAAAGTGATCGAATACAGAAAAAACTAAGTGAATTACATTCAGCTCGATATAATCACGGTATGTTAGATTTAAAAAGAAATAAAACAAAACATTCCGTCTATCATGTTTATTCTTAGATCAAGCGATTGAAATCTTAGATTTTATTGTTAAATCTATGGAAGAATGTTCACCTGGTTATTTAATTTCAATGAAATTACGAAATAAACAATATATTAAAATCAATCGAGCAAAAATAACAATAGGTGTATTAAATGATTTTATTGAAAAGAAATTGATTGAATTCAGCGAATAATTGCTTATAGTGTTTTTTTTTCATTCTCTATTTTGTTTCTTTCTATACATATGATGTATTGTTATTCTTCTAGAAGATAAAAGTAGTTGCACTATTTTCTTGTTACTTTATTTTTCTTTCTTCTTTTTTTGTCTTGTTATATATTTGTGCATAACTTGTTATGTGTTATGAAAATGATCGGTAAAAAGAAAAGAAGGCAAATGAATACTTTGTGTACAAAAACAATAGAAATTATTTTCTTGTTTATTGCAGATCTTATCCAATACCATGGTTCTACTCAAAGAAATTTCTGACGGAATCTGGGGTAAGATCATCGTGAAAGATAAATTTCTGTTTTGTCGGAGAAAAAAAATAAAAATTATAAATCCATGTTTGATATAATCTGCATTGCAATGATTGAAGAAGACGTATCGAGTAAAAGTCGAGTTGATAAAGGCAGTTTCTATGGTGTGTCGTAAAGAAGACTACTTTATATTTTTGGATGCATAAGAGACTCGTTTTGGTCAGTGGATCACAGCAAAATCCAATCGCATTCATATTCATTGATCGGTATATTCGTCAATTTATTTTCTAGGTCTTACTGTTGGACCAAATAAAGTATCGGAAGTAGTAACTGATCATCCATTTCGTCTAACAATGGCTGCACTTGAAATTGATGATGGTAACAAAAGAGAATATGACGATTTCCTTTGTTTTATCATACGTTTGATAATTCGATTTTAGCATCTTCAATAGATGACAGTGAATCACCAGCAAATGGTATTACTCGTGTTACAATTAAATCAAGTACAGCTGATAAAGGACCACCAACTGATTTAATTTTATGTAATTTACATTATCCATCATGTCTTCAACAAACATTGGACATTGAATTTTACGATGGGCAAACACTAACATTCGGTGCTAAAGGACCACGTAAATATTTCAGTTGAACGAAACGATATTGTCTAATCATGAATCGTTTGTTTACGATTTTGTGATTTAATCTTAGAACAAAGTTGACTGTCCCTGTTAATGAATTTATTGGATTGAAGTAGAAACAGTGATATTTTACTATCATCAAAACATGAAAACGATAAGAACTGCTTGAAAAACTTGAGGAATGAAAATTCTCTCCTTTTGTTGACTTTTCACATAGTTCATACAATATCTTAGAGAATTCAGTCCATGAAAATAATTCTGACTTGAGATATATTGTATATTATTTTATTCTTCAACATATACATTCAATAGGTTAGAAAATTCAATAAACGCTTTTCATTTGGTCTGCTCAATCAATCGCTATAGATTCGAATACATCTCTCATATGTATTTTGCATATCCCTAATCGGATAACACTTGTGTTGAAATTCATTCATAATTTTATTCATTAATTGAAATACTTTGTTGAATTTACATAGATAAAGTACATCTAACCGGTTATGCCCTACAACCAGAACCACATGAAAGTAAGGAATCGATTTAATCAATATATATATATATATAAGAATGGCTTGTTTTTAGTGTGTGACGAAGATCATTTACCAGTAAGTAAGACTCGAGAAATTTTTGAAGCCGGCGCTGATTCAACAAGCGATGATGATGATGATGATGATGACGACGATGATGATGATGAAGTTGACAGTGATGATGAAGATGATTTTCATCTAGCTCGTCGTCATCGATTACATGATGATGAAGTAAATTCATGATAGATTGAATTCACTGAATGATGCCGTCATTTTTTTTCTCTAGGATCAAGATTTAGAAGGTGATTATGAAGATGGATATCTTGAAGGTGAAGATGAACTGAGTTCAGAAACATCATCGTCAGATTCAGATGAAGATACCAAACCAAAAGTTTCAGCGTCACCAGATAAAGGTACATGGTTCGTTGACATTTTCCTATATTTAAATTTTCTTTTCAAGGAAAAAAACGATCACGCCCTGAACCCAATGGCCATTCAAATAAACAAGTACGAAAACAAGCATCAATACAAACTTTGCATGTATATTAGTCAAATTTTAGGAACCAGAAAGAAAAAAATTGAAGAAAAATAAAAAAATCAAAGAAGAACCAAGTATCATTCCTACTCCAACCACGACAGTAACAACGGAAACAAATGAATCGAAAAAGGCTAAAAAAGCAGTTCGTATTCAACATTGAGAAAAGAAAAGTATACTTTGTGATTCCATTCAGGCCAAGAAAGCAACAACTACTACATCATCAAATGATGTACCATCGAGCAGTACAAATGTTGATGAGAAGAAAAAAACGAATTCATTAGAAATCAATGATATGCGTGTTGGTAGTGGACCTGAAGCCAAGCTTGGAAAAACTGTAAGTTACGAAAACAATTGACTCTAATCATTTATAGTTGATTTCAGGTTGCCGTTTATTATACCGGTCGACTTAAAAGTAATAATTCAGTATTCGATTCATGTACCAAAGGAAAACCGTATGATTTTTATTTTATTAAAAACGATTTCGACTATTTTAAGTTTTTGGCTTTCTTCTAGATTTCGATTTCGTCTTGGTGCTGGCGAAGTTATTCGTGGCTGGGATCAAGGTGTTAAAGGTAATAAAAGAACGAAAGAATTTCAAAAATCATTCTTTTCTGAACCACATTTGTCTTAGGCATGCATGTAGGTGGCAAACGACGATTAACAATTCCACCATCGTTAGCTTATGGTAGTCAAAGATTACCTGATATACCAGCGAATTCAACACTTGTGTTTGATATTGAACTTAAAAATGTTTTTTAGAATTCCCTCTCTTAATCCCTGACAAGAATGTTCTAGGAAAAACAAACCAAATTTCATGTGTTCTTCAAAAATGTTCAACAAAAATAGTATTTCTCATTGTCATTCTAAATAAATAAAGGGAAAATGTTATCAAATAATACTGAGTTGTTTGTATATCATGGAACTTATAATCAAACTTATGACACGTGTTCTATTGTATTAGTGAATGAAGACTTTATCATGACAATCGGAAAATGACAAAACGAAATGAAATTCTTCATCAAGAATAAATATTTACATTTGCACGAACGTTAGGGAATATTCTAAATCAAAACTAATCGTACTATTGATAGAATAAGTTCTACTACAATCAAAAATAAATGATAAAGTGTTAAATTTACGTCCGAATCATTCGTAACGTTCATGTACATTCATTTTCATCACTTGATATATCTAAACATAGAGGTATGTAAATTTCAATGAAAATAGCTTAATAGAGACCTACGGTAATGTGCTCTATTAAATACAACATATTTAATAAACAGCGATATTGTGATAATAGAAACAAGTGCAATGCAACTAACACCAGCAATTAGAAGTGGTCCCGCTTGTACAAAACCTAGTCAATAATGAATATATAAAATAAGAATCTTCTCCAACTAAATTTTCAAGTATATCTATAAAAAAACGACATCCAAGAACTTTCTCTCTACGTAAAAGTTCCAATATATTCGACTGATTCATTCAATTTTCATCATCATTATAGGTTACAAGAAAAATAGAATCCTTGTCGTGCTCGTTAGAATATCTCTTTACACGAAAGATACACTAATAAATAAATCTTATCATTATGAAACCAATAATTTTAAAATGATATCAAAATAAGTTTTAACAATGCCTTCATTCGTATATAGAACAATCTATTAGTTTAATGACATACATACCTAAGGCTTCATCGGATGGTTCCATGTTAATCTTCTTTGTGTTCAATGATTGATGCACTGTTTTGGAAGCGCATGCGATAGTATAAAGATATATATATATATAATAGGCTTCTTGTTCTTTATATTGACTAATCACAGGCTTTTAGATAGTACCAATCAGATGCATGGCATGCCATTTTTTAGAGATTGAGAACGTTTTTCTTTTTTGGTAAAAGCTTTGCTTTTTGCTCTATTTGCAATCTTTATTAACGAACTAGTTGAGTTAGTAGAAAAGCCAAATATAGACGAATATAAAGTAGGATAGTTTTGTTTGTTCATTGGTTTCATTTCTATCGATTACATTTTCCATTAAAAAAATATGCGCACATGAAACAGGAAACATTAGTAAACAGTACTATTGTCAACACATTAACAATCATATTACTTTCTTTTCTTTCAGATTAGAGAGAAATAAAGGAAAAGATAGAGTCTATCGAAAATCATTTCTTTATGCTTTATCAATAATGATATTATCTCTATTCACTTTCAATGGCAATTAAAAAAAGACTTGAATAAATTCCACAACGTAGTCAGGATGCAGACAAAATGATTCTTGTGAAATGATTCGAAATTAATAATTCATTTCATAATTTCTATGAATACAAAAACGTTCATATTCGTTTTTGATTCTTCAAAGTAGTTTTATTTCAAAAATATTTTCAGATGTTTATTAAAAAATCTAAAATATTTCCCCATCTAATGAAAAGTATCCTACTGCACCTTGTTGGTTGTTCTACGTCGTTTGGTTATAAAAGAGCAATCCAGACTTGATATCACACAGCCATCATCACTACCATTCTACAGATTTCTCTGATTGTGTTAGGTGCATAGGTGTTTCAGATGTAGCTGATTAATTGGAATGCATTGAGCAATATTTATAGTCATGCAATCCTCTCCTCTTTCACATACTGATAAAATTAATATAGTGATATGAGAGACGTTTTGGGAAAATGAATCTGTTTCATGATCACAGTCGATTCGTAATCACATCTTTGTCCGCATTGTTTCATTCACATAGAAGTACAAATAAAGTTAAGTGAATATGGTTAGATATTGATATCGATCAAAAGTATTGCATTAGCGAAAGGTTTCGTCCCAAATCTTTGAATAGTCCGAATCAAATGATGTTTCTAAATTCGAACTGAGATTTTACTAGTCTTCAGCAGTAGATCGATATTCACTTCATATTTCTCTATGTAGAAGAATCAATCCTTTTATTTTGATTGAGATGCACAAAATTGTTATGCAGAAGCATCAACTGATGGTTTCGATCCATAGGATGTTCTCCATCCGATTGATCTGAATCCAATCGAAATTTCAGTGATTATCTGTTCTAAGAGAGACTATGCAAGCATGTTTGTTTTGGCTGTTAGTTTGATGTTATGGAATTTTTCAATTTTTTTCTAACAACATATTTTTTATTTCTATGAAAAAGTCTTTTGTTTTTATATGAAAATGTTTGATGGGTTTTTGTTTGAGTTTTAATATCAGTGATTTTTCTTAGAAGTAGCATCGCAAGTGACGAGTGAATCCATTGTCGTTAAAAGTTGACCAAGTATAGTTTCTCCAGACAGCACGCGGTTGGGTAGTATCGCAATCGTAGTATGCTGACATATTTCCTGCTGGCGAACCTGTTAATCTGCGACAGAAACCAAGTGTATCAGAATAAGCTGAATTCTGATTACTCCACATTGGACTACAGGTAATGCCGTTTGGGAAGTAAAGGCCATTCGCTTGAAGATTTGAACATTCTGTGTATGTGGAATCTGAATTGTTGACTGCTGCACAGTTCACTGTTTGTCCATCAATCGTCTGATTCAAGGCGAACATGAAACGAGTTGAATTTGCTGGAGTAGCTGTAAAACAACGTATCTGTATTCGATTAATTATTAACTATGGGGATTTTAGAAGAATTTGAACAGAATGCAGAATAGCTCATAGTCATCAAAATACTTGCGAGAGACGGTTCTTCAGTATAAATATCCGCTTCAATCTGTTACATATCAATTTGTAGAGATATAAGACTTGATCAAAATGGCATAAAATCTCTATTCCCATAGGCTATCTTTGATACATCAGACCTATCTCAATTTCAAAAAATAAATTGCTATAAATCATTCCTTAGAAAACTTCAATATTTAATATCATGACGAATTTTGAAATCGAATCTAAATCAGACATAGGATTGCCTGCATTTCCATACCTTTATATAAAATAATTCTCATGATATATCACAGTTATGAGTAGAAGGCAATATAAATTTAGACCTTATAGTTACATGATGAACAGTGAAGATTTATGAAGAAGTAAGTGTAAGTCTTGTGTGGCATTGCTGACCATAACCATCAAAGTTTCGCGTGTGAACGTGGAGTCACCTATGGCTACAGATTACAGAGACCAAAACTGAACCGAATTTACCAGCAACACTAATGAAGTGAATCGAATCATTATCTATCATTCGTTTCTGTCTCCGATGGCTGTAGACGAATCTCTAGGATAATCCTACATCGCTTACGACACATTACTTCTTTCTAAAGTATATTAGAATATTTGATTTTGGTAAACAACTTATTGTTGAATTGATACAAGACTAGATGGGTTAGACAGTGTGGATCAGGCTGAGTCACTTCAGGATTTTCTCTTTGCTCCATTTATGACGAAAATAACTTTCATATTTCTTCATTAGAAAATAAGGGCACTTGAGAGATTCCTTAAATTGAATCGAACAAGTTCAAATAACTTCTCATATAACAATCCACAAATCAACTGCTTTTAAATATCATGCAGGCACGGTTGCTGGTCTGATCAGGTGAAAAATACTATGATATCGAATATAGTCAATCGCACGTTTGTAAGAGTTCGCATATTTCTATGAATAAACTAGTCGGTGTAAATTTTAATTAGGAAGCGCTTCTTGCTTCCTCTCGTCTAGTAACTATAATTTTGCAGTTTCTAAGTGTTTCGAAATATATGAATTTCGCATAAACGTCCCAGTGAAACTACGCTAACAAAGTTTTTGGAAAGTCTATTGGTGAACGGTGGAATGAGCTAATATTTAGGAGAAGAATAACATTTCTTTTCTATTTATATTCAGTAAGACATTCTCAATAGAAAAACAGTTTTACCACCATAAGCTTACATGAATTAGTGATGTTCGGTACTTGGCATTGACTGGAAAGTGCGATGGGCATGCAGACAGGTACCGCACAGCAACTATTGATAACACAAACGCTGGTATTTGTCGCACATTTGGTACCACTGGTGCAGACGTCAAACAGAGAACACATAACTTGAGGACCCAGGTCGATCAAAACGGTATCGTTTACGATCCGAATACGCACGGAAAATGTTGTTAAAACGCAGTATTTACGGTAACAAACGGGATCAATACGGTTCACGTTCGGGCCGTAA